>JAVFBX010090931.1:0-16392 GCA_034783855.1 Mopalia kennerleyi | reverse complement strand
TCATTACATTTAGGCAAATCTTAATTAAAACTTTCAAGGCTCAGTGTGACAGCAGGGAAGTATAAAATATGTTGCATTGCCATGTTTATGGTATATTGTCAAGCTGTCTGATTGCTTTTGTCTTTTTGTTATTTCTCTGTTCTCTTTTCTAAGTTACAATACTTTCTGGCCTTTTTGTATTAATGCATCGCAAGTTTCCCTTTGAGGTTTAAATCTTGAATTTCTGTCAAAATATTGGATATGTCATTAAGGAAAGTTGAAGTATTAAAAATGACTCAAGTTATAAATGATATCGTCTGGTAGATCATGATAGAGCCTCTATTGACATTAATTATCTTACTCAATGTGTAACATTCTAATGGAAATGAATAGTTAGAAGAATCTGTCAGGTAATTTCTGGTATTGCCTGTTTAACAGTTTAGCTAAGTTAGTCACAGGTGAGTTGAGACTGATTGGGCATGCGAGGGTCTTATTGGCTTACCACAGGAGATCAGTGATCAATGACAGACTTGTTAACTGATTTGATTACCCCGCCCGTTTTGTCCTTACTGATTGCCGGTGTTCCCCCTGAGGGTTTCAATTCATATAGATCTTTTATCACCCTTTACCCTGGCTTTGATATCCCAGAAGTTAGTGACATGGTCTGAGTCTTAGTGAGCTTCTCAGTGATTGATTGGTCAGGAATTAACATAATCTGTTACCTATGTAAATGAGGGGTTGCCTGAGGGAGAAATAGTTCACTGATAAACACTAACAGTTTGTTAATATCTCCTCTAGGATTGGCTCAAGGCTCAAACCTACATACTTATGAACTCCTGATCAGATGAAAAAACACATAAAGAACGGAAGTTGAGAAAGTGAGTCTTGTGTGTGAATTCAAAGTGATTTGACATTGCATATATTATAATATATGATATCCGGTAGAAACCACAACCCTCCTCACTCATTCAATCTCTGGTTATCTTCTCCTGATTACACACTCATTTAATCTAGCTATGAATTGAACCTCTGTTTAGTGTTCTATTAACATGGTGTTCTATGTCAGTAATTGAGATTCACTAATCGGAAGAAAACATTATATTGTTGACCAAAATAATAAACATTGGATTTATTTTTAATGTTTTGCCAGCTTTAATAGAAATTCTGCTTTCTGAGCATCCATATGATAAAACTTGGACACTATTTGACCAAGAGTAAAACATATCGAAGTTTATCAGCCCTTTGTATCCATATGATAAAACACAAACTTTAGTTGACTCACAGTAAAACTTATGGAACTTTTTCCCCTTGTTATAACAAATTGATTTAATGCTGAAGGCACATGTTTAATAAAACACCAAAAGTTTTATGCATGCACATCCGAGTTTTTGTGCAAAGCTGTATATAAGCATTTTATGAACATGTTCAGTATCAAAGAAAATATTTATTTAGAAAATCTAACATATTAAGTTTGTTATAATGTATTCAATTATAGATATCTTGACGAAATGATAAAACGGTTGTTTTGTATAATGATATCAGTTCTTGCTTCATGACGGTTACTCCAAACAGATTTATAAGAATTTATTTCTTAGTGAATGTCAACAAAAATGGGTAAGTTCTGTTAAACAATTAATTGTTATCCCAAACTATACCTGTCATTTTGTAGATTGGTTTAAGTCTTTTAACAGAATAATCGAGAAGGTTATGGAAATCGGATATCCTTGTTATGAGTGTGTCTTATGAACAGAAACATGTGTTAAGATATCTCAAATATACCTGTGGTCGGCCAGGTGTTAAAAATGTATCTCCTACTCATGTTCTATGGCTTTGTCACCAACTCTTTTATATCCATTGAGAGAAAGTCGATTTGGGTTTGGTTTTGATGATGGCATATCTATAGAAAAAACTATCTTGTTTCAGATTGAAGCAGTTTTCAAATTGATATACTTCTTAAAAATGCCAAATAACTAGGTAGTTCAATAAGGTACGCTTTTTAATGAACTGGGGTGAAAAGGTTTGAAACTTGTCCACAAGAACTTCAAAAGAAGGATCCACTTAAAGGCTGAAGCCTCATTTACATGGCTACAGTACTTAAAAAAGTGTGATATTGTGTGCGTGACAAAGGATATATTTAGAGAATGTCTGTTGAACTCGGCTGAGAGACAGGTACGTATTGACAACTTTCGAAAAGGATAGTAGGCCATCAATAGAGCCTCTCAATGAAATTGCTACACTAGGCTGAACACGAGCTGAAGTCATCGGAGTCCTGGAGACCACACACACGCGTGAACAGCTGTCTGCGACAATCATTTGACAGAATCCACTGATCATTTTTTACCTGTTACGGCACATGATCTATATGATGGTTTGGAATGTATGCTGCTATGTTGTGTATCTTATCTGTGTAACACCCACTCAGGATTAAGAGCTACCTGAATGGCTGGATGTGCTGTCCATGTGAGAAACACTATTGGTTAGATGAGGTGAGAATATACCTCCCTCCTCTATTACCACACACAATCTCAATCATCTCTTTTTACAGGTGAATCAAATTCACCAGCAATACAGTCTGGATAAACCATATCAATTGGCTTGGCCAGGCTCAATCTTTACCAAATTCCCTCACTTTCTGGAGAATTGATGGAAATAGCAAGGGGTTCACCAGTCATAATTTTTATCTCATTTGGCTGTGTATTTGTGAAGATTGGGATTATACCTGTGTGTTTTGAGTGATTTGATATGAAGTAAGAACTGGTGCCTGACAACTGGTTTATTTAGCAGTCAGAAGAGTTAGTCCCAGCCCTGTTTATTGACACCCAACTAATGTTTTCTCAGGCAAAGTGATTGACAGAAAAAGTGAAAAACAGATGTGGTTTGAGGAGAAGGTTGAGGTATTGTAGGCAGCTTGGTGCTGGCTGAGCTTGCCCCGTGTTGGGAGGTCGCCTTGTGAATTACACTCAATCCTTCAGCTTATTCTCTTGTGTTACACTATAGAAGAGGGCTGGTTTTAACCCTCGCTAGGTTAAATCCACCAACACTTTGTACAGTTTTGTTTCCCACCAAGGAAGGAATTTACATATATTTTGTGATTTTGGATTTTACTCACCATTTTTCAACATACGTAAGTTTTTTTGTAATCAAGCTTTTGCTGAGATGTGTGTAAATTATTTAGAGGAAAGCAGGTTTACAAAACATGACCTTGTCAATTCTAAACACCAAGCATTCAGTTTTCTGTATAAGCAAGTAAACTACTGTTTTAATCTCTCGTCTAACATTGGCTTATTGTATTATTTACCTAAGGAATCTCTCCAAACAGATATAATTAGTGAATCAGTTTAATCAAGATAATTCTCTACTAAAATAGAAAGTTGATTTTGGCTTGAAGTATTAAACTTCATCAGACAAGTTTTAGCGCTTTTTTAAGCATTTTTTTGAATGATTGTAAACAGTGCTATGTAATGTGTCTGAATGCTCACTTTACATTCTTAGTTGTTATAAGTTTAAGCATCATTTTGGAACCTCTTTTATCTCAACTGCCTTCTTCAGTATCTGACACCTGAATATAAAATAAACCAACTGACCAATCAATGTTATATCTGACTGATGTCAGTGGAGTTTACCTTTAAATTACGCTCACTGGCTAAGGGCAGTTTGTTAGAAGAGTGGCAATGCTGTCTTTACTTATAGCATTGCAGGAAAATTAACTTTCCAACCTTATGGAAACATTCACATCTTGGTTGTTCTAGTATCAATTATTGTCGGAATACATTGCTGTCATATAAGTGAAATACCACAGTGTAAAACACCTAGCAATTAATCACCTGCAGTCAAGTCATCAAGAATTTATTACTGATAACTATAACCTGAACTTCAGAAATTTGCAAAACCAAATATGTTAAACTCTTTAAAAATACTTACATGAGACCAAGAGTCACAATCTAGACAACTATTGTTAATCATTATATTATGGTTGAAAATACTTGACAGGTAATTCTGAATAGATTTGAATATCGTGTCATAAGATGTAGTTCCTAACAGCCCACTCTTATCATTTCACTTCCAAACTGTCATAGATTAAGTATTATTTGTTTTTGACATTCTCCATGGTAGTTTGACATCAGTGGTATTTTGTTGTAAGGGGATGTTTCAATGTATTTTATCAGTCATGTTAAACGTGTGGTGTAGTTTGTGAAGCATGTTCTAATGTTTTTACACTCATTATAGAGTTTATTTTATTTTATTTTGGTACAATGAAACTACATATATTTTGGTGAAAATCATTGTAATATAGAATACCATGAATACATTGGCATCTATATTTATTACAAGAAACGCTCTAATACCTGTCAACCTAACAGGCCTTAACTGACATATAGACTATAGCAATAGGATTGTTGGCTGTGAGTACCGGCTGTGTCCTCTCAATATTGTAAGATTGATTACACAAGAGTGTTTTGTCTGAGGGAGGAATGAAGGCAAAGCGATCACTATATGGTTCTATGATCACTATAGTATAATTGTAGAAGCCATGTTAATGTGGTCTAGGATGATTAGAGGGACCATTCTCTGTGGTTTCTGTCTGATAAGCTAGATCAGGTCAGTGTCAGGTCAGACACACACTGGTCTCGACCCTCTCTCACAATGCTGACAGCAATTCAACAAACAATCAAACTTTTATACCTTTATAGCCTGTAATTAGTATGTAACCTGTTTTACTTATGTTACAAGTTGACGCACACAATGGTTTGGTTAAGTGTGTATTACGTTACCATCTAGTCTTTGTCCAACTTCTTACACCATGTAGACATTCTTGTTAAGGCTTCTCTTAGGGGGTTACTATTACCCCAGCCGGCCCTGTGCCTTACCACAGAGATTGTCTCCTATTATTTGAATCTATGAAGCCTGACGTTTCTCGATCTTGTTTAAAAGTCACTCGAGCTTTATTGCAAAATGTTTGGGTCGCATATAGTACCTTATCCACCTGTTAATCTATATCCCTATCTCAGTAAGTACATTTCGAGTGTCTCAGTGATTTGTGAGGTTATAGCACCTGTAGCAATATACAATGACAGGTGGGTGAAATGATCTTCTGATTCTTAGGTTTCTTGGTGAATTATCTTTTAATGACATTTAGAACATTAAGTAACATCATTAAACCTATGATGCTTTGTTCAAATCAAGTGTCTCCCTGAAATGGGCTTTCCATGTTACATAAACTCTCAGCCTGTATTGCCTTGGACAGATATCAGAGGATCAACTGCACATCTAACAGTTTATTGAGATATGAGATTACCTTGTTTTTACTTGAGTTGTACAATTCATAATTAAACAGAACCCTATTACATTATATTATTATTTTATCATTTATTTTATTTTTGCAGGGCTGACAAGTCAGAAGAATCGTCACACGGCTGTCAGTAGGCCACCCAGCTCTCATCTTAGTCGGGTGGATGAAGAGCCCTCGTCATCAGACCGCAGTAAAGCTGGCAGTCGTGTTGAGACTGTAGACAGAGGGGTGGGTCCGACACCTCTCCCACCCCCAGCTGACACAAGAATTCCCACCTATTTTGGACAACCATTCCTTGATCCCAGAAATGGTCTGCTGGAGCCTCAATATGGTATTTATCTTTCTTATCTCTATCAAGTACATGAATAACCTCAAAATATTTACAAAATATTTACAAAAAAAAATAACTTATGTTACCAAATGTAAAAATATTTCAAAATAACTCTGATGCAAATTTAGTTATGTTGGCTTTTATTCATTATTAGTTGTTTCCAAAATCAAACAATACGCCCTACTGTACAATTTAAAGTGCTGTGTTGAAAACAAAACTCCCTCTATAAACTACGGTTGCTCATGAGTGACTTGAAAATGTTTCATGTATATGGTAACCGTTAATGATTGACAAATTATAACAGTAGTTTGTGCCAATTTTTAAGTACATACAGTTCAAGATTTTCTCACAGTGCAAATTATTAATGACTTGATTATCAGTTGGCATTGCTCTGAATATGAGTTTGTGCAATTTGTGCTAGCCAATAATCAACTACATGTACACTATAAAAGTGCCGTAAAAGCTGTGCATTCATGTTAAAATTATAGTCTACCTTTATTTCCTCAGACATTCTGATGCCATCTTTTTATAAATTGCTACATTTGGCTCTTTGAATAAAATGAATTGTAATTGTTAATGTGTGTTTCAGGTGTGTCGTTCCCTTATCCTCATATGCCTTACTCCATTAACCATCCTCTGCCGATGAATACTCACACATTAGAGGGGCGTTACCATTGGCCACCCTACGCCTATCATCAACCATCACATGGGTAAGACCAGGCAGTAACAATTATACTTCAACAATGTGAGACCTCTTAATGAAACTAATCCAAATCTGATAAGGTTAGGAATTTTCTATGACACATATATGTCTCCTGTCGAACAGTTTTACCTATGGAAATAAGTTTACCCAACAGTCCACATGTTATATAGTCACTCAAAGTCTCAAATTCTTTAAAATAAAATTTCCCCTCATGTTGTCTTAATCGTACCCCCTACTTAATCTGAAATCAAGTGAATTGTGCACGAAACTCCACATTTACATATGACTGATTAATATTGTTGTACAATAAATTTGAATCATTTGTTTCAGAATGATCCTTCATATATTTTATTTGTAACATAGCCCATTGCTATCACTTTCAAAATTTCAACCTCATAAAGTTCCCATTTGTTAATGGCTCTCAAACATATACTTGTGTAATTATACAATTTCAGGATAAGCACTTCTTGTTTTGTGTATGTAAATACATGTATCGTCATCAGGTGATAAAGTCCATTCTAGAAATTTAACACCTTGTGTTCTATCACAAAACAAGAAGTGGTTATCCAGAAATTGTATAATTATGTTACCGCACTTTCAAATGTCCTCCAAAACTTATATACTTGTTTAGTTTTAAGTATTACATTACTGTTGGTGTTGTAGACATGTAGATAATATCATTATGTTGTGATAGATAAGTGTTAAGTGTCAATAGTGGGTACCAACACCAATGTTATCAGTTACCATTCTGGTGGTATATCGGTGTTTTATTGTGTCTGTTATCACTTCTCCAGCTGATGGATGTGTGGTGATTGTATGTCTTCCACAAAGCTTGCTCTATTAATCTATTAATGTTTCGCTCTGTGTTTATTATAATTAATGACTACCTTATTGAGTGGCTTCATTGAAGGGTGACCATCTATTGTTATAAGATGACCGCTGTTTGCTTGGCTCTGCCAGGGTGAAATTCTTGACTAGGTGTAGATAATTATCAGATATTAGCATCGGTTTGACCCGGTTATAACCCCAGGGTAAAGTCAACAGGTGCACACAAAGCTTAAATAGGAACTAGTTGTAATTGAAATGTCAAACATTTGTATAAAAAATTATGATGAATGTAAGGAATTAATTGTCCTCTTCCTGTAAGCTAATTTACTAAGGAATTTATTTCTCCACAGTTACTTATTATCTATTTGAAACCTTAGATACATACAGTTTTAGGGGAATAAGATACAATCAATACAAGTTATGGAAGCTAACTTTAAACGAGTGTCAATTTAATAGTTTGATTTCTTATTCCAGATTACCTACTAGCCCCGCCCACTCTGATGTATCATTACTGGCAATGCGAAGTCCCATGGCAGGAGGTGAACCCATCGCTCATCTCGCCTCTCGTATCCATTGGGAACAAATGCAGAGGAATTATTGCAGTCCCATATCAGCTCGTCGATACAGCCCAGCTAGTCTTGCAGGTATGTTTGGAAGAGTTTACTAACATAAGTAATAATGCATTAATTTGTGTTGTTTGCTTTTTTTTCTTCAATAAAGAAAATACTATTTCATCAATGTTTATATTTTAGTTGTAGTAATTTCTGTTATAATCTTAAAATAAAACAGTTTCTTTATCTGTTTGATTTGGGTTTAACATCATAACGAACAAAAGGGTATTTAATTCATATGATGGAGGTTTGATTCTTAGACTGCCTGAATCAATATAGCTGGAAAACTGGGAGTAAACCCACCACTGGTATTGCCTGATTCACTTTATGTCCCTCTTGTACCTGAAGTCTGCTGAGAGACCCAAGCCGGTTCGGTTTGTATGAAAGGAGGATCAGTAACCTGATGTAGTAACCACTGTGCCACAGCTGATAGCCCCTCCAATAACAGCATCAGTTACTGTTATGGTCCTTTTATTGTGTTTGTCTTATCCATACAACAGATATCAGCTTTTTTGTATTCATTTCAATGTTGAATGATATACACTCTGTAAATTGAAAAATTCTGACAACTGATTGTATAATAGATGATTTGTAGATAAGTTTGATAAAGTCTGTAATGTATGATTACCAGGTTTGCCTTTGAGCAGCTTAGGCAGTTACCCCAGTGATTTCCTGCCCCACCCTCCCAGTCAGCGGTCCATGTTTACAGATATACCACCGACACCCGGCAGTGGCAGTATTACCCTACCAGGATCACTAGAAAGTAAGATTTCACTGTGTATCATCACCATGTAGTATGACAATGTCTGAACGGCTTAAACCGATCTTAATAAAGGAATGAGGATCATCACTTACTGTAGCACAGACAAGATTTTTAACTGGGTTATCCTGAATGTCAGGATGATCAATTCATTAAAACAAAAAATCTAAAATATTTAATAATATTTTCTCCACACATTTACTGATTTTGAAATTCAATTTCACGATTGCACAGGTTCTCGTTTGACAAGCCCTCGTCCATCAGTCATAGGAAAGAGTAGAAAAAGAGCGCTGTCACACTCACCCATTTCAGACTATCTAGATATTCAGAGTTTAACACGGAGTTCCGAGGGCTCACTCCAGTTAACTCCCTTCCCTCATAATTCACGAAGTTCATCGGCAGCCAGTGGGTCATATGGTCATCTTTCAGTTGGTAAGGAAATATATCTTGCAATTTTCAAGTAAATTAAAGATAATATGCCTGTAAGAACTCAATTATTGGGACTATTTCAAATGAAGTGAGTTGTTGAGGAACCAGACAATTAAAGGTGTATCATTTTCCTCAAATAAAATTCCACACCATATCGAAATATAACTTTTCTACAATTTAAAGCAACAACTGAAGAGGTCTTTTTAAAATCACAGTCAAAGATGATTAAAACTAATAGATTAAAATTCCTAGACAATTTCTGAAACTTACACTGAAATCATTTAACCTAGTAGATTAAAGTCAACCTGGAACTCCCAGTTCGATACTTTGAGAAAGGAGGCTAATTATAATCAGTGATTTCAATTTTCTGTAGCCTCTCTGGGTGCTGCTAGTCCAGCTCATCAACATTTCGCAGCCAATCCATTTTACCGAGGTGGAAGTGTGCCTGGATCTCCATTCTTCTATCCAATGGTTCCGTCAGTGATTGGGCGATCCTCAGTAACCATTCCTCAAAATGGAACCCCTCATCAACCATTTGTTCACCCCAATCCACCCATGGCCAAGCTAGAAACTCAGGTAAGAACAAAATCATTTTGCACTCTGGGCTTCAATGAGAGTAGCTGAGCAATTTTTTCCTCTTTTCACCTCTTTATTTAACTATGTTTCAAAGGATATGGCAACATTGTATGTTATATAAATTCAACGTACTTGCCTTGCTATAAATTAATTTTGTTTTGAGTGATGTTAGTAAACTTTTCTTAGTGTGCCTAGTACTGTGTTTCTCGGATTGATTCGGTTACTGATCTGAACCATATTCTGATACAATGTGTGTAGGTCTGTCTGTAATCTTTTGCACTCTTAGTGAATTTGAGGTTGTTTGTGACTGTAATCTATTGGACTATGTGTGTGGATCTGTCCTGTGAGTATGTTTGTGACTGTGTAATATATTGGACTGTGTGTGTGGATCTGCCCTGTGAGTATGTTTGTGACTGTAATCTATTGGACTGTCTGTGTGGATATGTCCTGTGAGTATGTTTGTGACTGTGTACTCTATTGGACTGTGTGTGTGGATCTGTCCTGTGAGTATGTTTGTGACTGTGTACTCTATTGGACTGTATGTGTGGATCTGTCATGTGAGTTTGTTTGTGACTGTGTAGTCTATTGGACTGTGTGTGTGGATCTGTCATGTGAGTTTGTTTGTGACTGTGTAATCTACTGGACTATGTGTGGATCAGTCATGTGAGTTTGTTTGTGACTGTGTAATCTACTGGACTATGTGTGGATCTGTCCTGTGAGTTTGTTTGTGACTGTGTTGTCTATTGGACTGTGTGTGTGGATCTGTCCTGTGAGTTTGTTTGTGACTGTGTAATCTACTGGACTATGTGTGGATCTGTCCTGTGAGTTTGTTTGTGACTGTGTAATCTATTGGACTGTGTGTGTGGATCTGTCCTGTGAGTTTGTTTGTGACTGTGTAATCTACTGGACTGTGTGTGTGGATCTGTCATGTGAGTTTGTGTGTGACTGTGTTGTCTATTGGACAGTGTGTGTGGATCTGTCCTGTGAGATTCCAGATCTGTGCTTGCTGCTGCTTGACACACCTGCCTGCCATGTCGAATAAACATTTTGTCTTGTTATTTTTCTTTATAAATCTAAGAATTCAGTCATTCTGGGTTTAATTTAAGGAAAAATTATTGATCACTTTGTCAGTGTTAAATAACACTTAGTTCTTCAAATGATCATATCTGCACGATAGGTTTAGCTTCTTGACTGGAAGCGGCTCAATACCTTCCACCTGACAAGACTCATTAGTTCTATCAGAAAAGAACATTTGTAATGAAACTTTCTGGATTTTCAGATGAAGAATTGTCATAAAATGGTTCATGGAGTAGAATCTAAGAAGCAAGAAACTTTCAAAGTATGTTTGTATTTATAGTATCTTTTACTAATTGTTTTAATTTACCTGTACAGGTGAGATATTGTGGACATAAGACAAAATGTTACATATTCATCTGTTATTTGTGCTTGCTGCTTTTGGCTTTATCTGTTCACCCATCTCTCTAGATCTTTGCCTTAGATACTCTATGCCTGATTTTCCTTAGACATCTAGATGGCATGAAGATCAATCAAGTATTTATCTGGCTTCAGACCATTCTGAGACAAACAATATATCTTAAGTTGCCTCTGATACTTGTGAAAGCTTTTGTTTTTTTTTTCAACCTCATATTTCACCTTCTATTTTATTGAGACTTTAGTAAATAAAAACAAGAATTTTTTGGAGGATTAATATTTCATCTTAACAACACTGAATTATTCAAATGGCTGAAGTGTGTTGTGATTATAAACAGCTTTGTATTTAAGGTGTAACTCAATCTAAAATTAATGTTTTAATGTTATTTAAAGTCATGTTATAACATTATCTTTAGATGCCATCGACAACCATCAAAGATGCTGGACATAGTGTTGTTAGTAGCACAGGTGACCCCGGGACGGATTTAAAAAAGTCAAAGATAAAGAAAGAGTTTGATTTATCACCAGGTATGTAATAATATATAACCTGAATAAATCATTCAGAACAAATTTATCGTGAAACAGAATTGTGTAAGGTATTGCTGGACCTCTTGGTAGATTGTGAGAAAAATAATTAGAAACATGTCAATTGGTTTTTTTAACGAAAGGGGAAACCTTAAAATTCTCTTTAAATGCCAAGACTTGTTTTTTTACGTACTTTTTTTATATGGCAGATCTATATCAGCTGCAGGAATTTGTCCATATTAGCCTGGTTGTATTGAGTCATACTACAAGGTTCATTTCCAGACTTGTTTACTGTAAACTGTCAATTTTCATCGTATAAGTAAACACCATTAGGATATACTGTCAGTATGGAAATAATGCTGCCTTTTATTTGTATGAAATATTATAAAGCTTAAAATGTAACATTTTGTTCACATCTGCATTCAGAAGGTAGCAGTCAGTAGGAACTAATAATTTCTATTCTATAGGAACTCATTTGTATTTTTATTGTGAATTTGATCATTGCTGTTCTGCAAGACGAAATTACCAGAGTAGAGGTAATTAGAAATATGATTGATGGATGTGAAAGAATTAAGATGAGTTAGAAAAAATACAGACTCGTTGTGGGTTTTTATTACAAGTAGAATAAAACTAAGGTTGTTTCTGGGTTATCTGGAGGCTTGGCTCAATGCGTTCCTCTTTGTGAGGTACTGCCCTGGGCTATGTCTCAGTGGAAGCTGCACCAAAGCTTCCATATCAGTGGGCTCTGTTACTGCACCTTCAGTTATATCTGCTGTAATACAGTGGAAGTTTGGGGTGATAATGAGTTCTGGACATATACAGGAGACTTGGTCAAGACCTGTGGCCTTAGGAAATTCAGAAGGCTTTACTAATTTCACAAAGAATCCTTTATCAGAGTCGAGCATTGTTGATAACTTACAAAAACAAGCAAATCAAGCATTGTCATTGTATACAAGAAACAATCAAGAATTGTTGTTATTTAGCAACCGCCAGGAGACTGCCATTGATGTTTTGACATTGTCCTTGGATATGTTACCGGTAAAACTGTGCATCATGGATGATTATAATGTTTGCAGGAGGTGAGAGTTATGATCTGTGTGACGAGGAACGTAGAGGCAGCCATGATCCCGGACATATCCCACAAGAGGGGGAACCAGACTTCATTGAGACTAACTGTCACTGGGAGGGATGTGCTCTGGAATTTGATACTCAGGAAGAGTTAGTCAGGGTAAGTATATTCCACAATGCTGCGACTTCTATTATTAATTAAACACTGTACCTGTATACAGAAAATCAATAAGGACATGTTAGTTTCTTGAGGATTATCCTTCAAACTAAAGTTCCTTGTTGCTAATTTGACAAGAAAGACATGCTTTGAGAAATCTAATCGCTTGTAGGAACTGTTTGAAACAGTTCATTAATTTGTTAAATTAAAAAACACTAAAGGGTTCACATTTTAAATACATCTTAAATCCCACTGCATAACTATATATTGCTGCTTGCTTAATAGTTTCTTAGTGGCTAGAATGAGATAAGGAGATACGAAGTAACACATTTACAAACATTTTTACATTTGTCATCAATGATGGTGCTGGGATCAATAAAGGTTTCTTGTTTGGAGAATCAAATAGTAAATAGAGGAAGTAGACAATGTGACATAAAGGACATTCTTCATAAGGGTAGTACTAGAATTAATATTTTATATGAAATATTTCCCCATTAAACATCTTAGATTAATCTGATAAGTTAGTCATACTGTTGTTATGAAGTTTTTTATTTGTTGGTTGGGGTTTTTTTGCAAGGGTGTGTGTGTGTGTGTGCAGTGCAGCTTGCACTTTTTTGTATGTCAACATTCCTCAAGTGTGACCTGCCTAATGGATTCTTTATGTTTGTAAACTATACACATTGTATAGGTCATAACTATGGACTCTTGATTTGTGCTTTGTAGGGTTATTGAGCATACCTGATTTATCACTCTTATGCCTCTTTACTGTATCAATATTCTGTCTAACGTGTCTAATTACTCCTTTGAGATATGTTCTACCAGATCTGTTGTGTAGTAGAGGTTTGAAATACCAGATGTCTTTCCTTTTATGATGTGCTTTAGATGTAAGTGGTGGTTAAGACTGTTTGTTATATTTACATTAAGTCTGTCCATCTCCTTTGGGCCATGCAAGCTACATAATACATAACACTGACATTTACTGAAAGTTTTTTCCTTATAAATACACTGAGACAAAGTGCCAGGACTGGTTTTCTGAGTGGTGAGCTTGCTAGACATATTGTTGGATTCAGATGATGAATTTCTTTGACAAAGGTTTTCTAAGTACTTTCGGCATCTTATATCACAATAGATGGTGATCTGTGAAGGAATTGTAAGTATGAGTGCGCTGAGTCCATAGCTTGGGTGGTCCGATGCCACAGACATATGGTGAGGACCTCCCACTTAGCTAGCAGCCATCTTGGTTCCGGCTGTTTCCTGTTAGAAGCTGTAGCCAATGTATGAGCTGTTAAGTTTGTTCTATAACACTTAGAGTTTGGAAAGGCCAGCAACCCTCAGCCTAGGCGTTTGCCATTTGTTTGATTTCTGTTACACTATTTACTTACAGTTCTTAACTTCTTCAGCATTTAGTGCTACAGTTAGTGTTACCTAAGCCAAACACACACACCTACCTATAAATACAACTAGACCTACCATAAACATTTTCTTTTGAGTATTTATTTTGGAAACATTAAATTCCAATGATGCAGCTGTTTTAATTTTTCTAAGGACAAACAAAAATTAGATATATGTTGTGCAAGTCTTCCTTAGGCTGTTAAAAAGGGTTCTTTTCTTAAGTTTCTTTCCTTCACAGCATTAATCTAGTTTGGTTTTATTGTGAACTTCTTCAGTAAATGTAGCTTCATAATTGTAACTTCAATTTTTAAAAAAAAGTTTCTAAAAGCGACCTCTGGTGTTCATTTTATTACTTCATGTTCTTTCGGGTATTTTGGAAATGCTACCGTATATGTGTTATTCCACCAGTCCCTCACATGGATTTTGTGAACTTGATAACTTGACCAACGTCCAACTTGTAGCATCCTATGTCTGGGATACCATGACGTCCAATTCTTAAAAAAATATGGTCACCATTGCATAATTTTGTCCACTGCTACTGTAGTAGCAGGACTTAAAATGCTACTTGGCAACCGTCCATCACCAATGTTTGTGAACATGCTAACTTGAAAACAAATTCACCGATTAACTATAAACTTGGTATGTAGCTTCTTCCTGTTATGACAACAGATAAGATTGCATTTCACCAAATTACGTAACACGAAATAGCCACCATTGCATAATTTTACAACATTCTTGCCTGTGTTGTGAACCTGATTAATGTAACTTGAGATAGAATTCTCAGATAAACTTGAAACATGGAAATTGGCTTCCTCTTATTAAGACTAAGGATGGGATTGCATTTCATCAAATAACGCAAAACTATATGGCCGTCATTGCATAATTTTGTAATATTCAAGCTTTTGTGTTGTAAACATGATAATTTGAGAACAAATTCACTGAAAAAGTTCAAACTGTACTAAAGCTTCCTCCCATTGAGACAAAGGGTGGGATTGAATTTCACCATATTGCAGGATTGCATAATTTGACAAAAGTCATTTTTATGTATATGTTGTGAACATAATAACCTTGTAAAAAAAAATCATGGATTAACTTCAAACTTGAAATGACAATCTGATTAAGACAATACATGGGATTGCAATTCACCAACTTCCATAAAACAAAAGGGCTGCCATTTCAAAATTTTACATTATTCACTCGTATGTTTTGTAATCATGTAGCTTAAGAAGAAATTAATCAATAAAATTGGAATTTTGCTTTCTTAAAAAGACAAGGGATGGGACTGCATTTTACCAAATTACGCACAACAATATGACCACCATTCATAATTTTGCAATATTGACACATGTGGCGTCGCTTGTGGTATAAACATTATAAAAAACACCAAATCCACCGATTAACTTGAAGCTTGTTTTGTGGCTTCTTCTCCTTAAGATGAAGAATTTTTATGGATATCACCAAATTCCATGAACAAAATGGCAACCATGGCATGATTTGGCAATTTTTATATCTGTTTGTGTTATAAACACAAAGTTTGAAAACGAATTCATAGACTGATATCAAGCTTGGAATATAGTTTTCTCTGGTCAAGAAAGAGATGGGATTGCTGTTTACCTAATTCCACAAACCAATATGGCCATCACTCAAATTCAGACATTAACTTCAAATGCCTCTTTTTCTGTTAATACCATGGATATGGTTATATGTCATCTCATGTTGCATCAATATTGTGATAAACACCATAACTTTTGCTCTTTGACTTTTTGATTGAAAAAGTGTTCTTAAAGTTAAGAAGGAAAAGGTGGTTTGGCTGGGAGTATGATCACATGTTTTCGAAATAAACCTTTAGCGGTGGACCTGCCTGCTATCCAGCTTGTTTATATCTATGTCTGTGTTGGTCCTGAACATAAAAGCTTGAGAACAAGATTGCCAAATAACTTTGAGCTTGTACGAGCCAGTGTCATGCAATGAGGGATTGGATGGCATTTCACCAAATTTTGCAATAGCATCCATTGTATAATGTTAAAAACTAAATGTGTCTGTGTTGTGGTCTCAATAACTTCAAAATGAATTCACCTATCAACTTTAAATATAGTTTTCGTATGTGGCAATGGCAAATGGGATAGCACTAAACTGAATCCTGAATATCAAGGTCTACCATTGTGTTAATTAACAATATGGACATGTAGATTTGTTGTGAAAACAATGAATTGAAAACAAGCTTATTTCAATTTGACATTTTTAGCCCACAGTCATTCTGACTGTGGGCTATTCTCATCACTCTCCGTGGTCCGTCCGTCCCATAACAATTC
>JAVFBX010090930.1:0-28774 GCA_034783855.1 Mopalia kennerleyi | reverse complement strand
GATAACCAGAGTTATGATCAGGTTATGAAAATGGAAATTAATGTACTGTATTACACACAAAACGTTTAACGTATTTATAGAATATGGTTTTTGGGTGGTCTTCTCCTTTAACCAAATGCCAAATCTTTTATTTAGTGATCTACATGTAAGCTTACACCAATAATAGCAACAAGAACTATCACCTTTTGAGTTATGGGCTATTGATGTATATCTTGTTGACAAAACGGTTGTTTACCATGATAAACACCATACAAAGTGGGGTTCAGAATTCGCTGTGTGGATCTAAAGAGCAATTTTATATGTTAAAAAGAAAAACATTATTTATTTCCCATTTTTTGTTAGGTTCACGTTATGGAACTATTCACTCTTAAGGCCTATTTTATGTTAATCATGTCCTCTATGGGAGCAAATGTGTTTTGATCAGAACCTGATATATGGTATCCAGAAGAATTGCCCTTATCAGCCAATCCTGCTGCACTCCGATACCCTCTAAACTTTCTGGTTATTTTCACTTTTTGTGGAGAGAACAGGAGTGTGCGTGGATGTCTACAGGAAGGTTGCCTCGTCATCCTTAATTAACCAAATTAAGATATCTTTTACTTTAGTTTTTATTCGCAGTATTAAGTTATTTCACCCAAGAAAAAATCTGATTCCAGTTATACTGATAAGGCAATAACATTAGCGTCTGGTTATTGTCTGCCATTTTGTCCAGATTGTAATAATAATGATGGGGTGAAGACTGGGGTAGGATTTCTGGTAAATATTTGTACCAGTAGTTGATGACAGTTGCTAGCCAAAAGTACATTTCAATGTTTTCATATGATTATATATTCTGAAATGTTAAAAAAAAAACCATTGCTAATAAGGCCCAGTAGCAGATGAAAAAAACTGATCCGTTTTTATTTTGACTAGTCTTGTGCCAGTTTTGATCTATGGAAGTGGACTCTGAGATATCTCTCTGATTTAAGTAAAAAGAAGACCTAAAACTTTATCTTTTGTAAATGGTGAGGGTTGCTTGATTGGGGTTTTACTGTCTGACTTAAGATTATTTCACTTGTATGTCAACGTGCCAGCCCCATTGGTAAACGAAACCAGCCTCGATACTACTGGCAACAAACAAAGAAAAGATAGGACAATCAAGTTAGGTGCAGGATTGACTTTTCTCATACTTTCTCGCATTACTTCTCATATACAGGCAGTTAGTCAACGTGTTACCTTTAACGTCACATGATGTTGTGCCTAGAATAAATGCTAATAAAGCCAGAAGTGCACCTTAATTGGCAATCACAGGAAAAGTACAAAGACATCATAAATAGATTAGCTTCATATTGCTCCTAAGATGGGAGAACCAGATGCCTACTACATGTATGTGGTTTCAACCGTTTTGCGATTCAGGTAAAATAGGTATTGCTCCTAAAGAAGTCGAGTTAGCCTGAACCCTGTTAAACTTATCTGTATAAGTCTAATATCTAAAAATGGGTTTAGCATATAGATGATAGTAAATTTAGGGCAGAGTCTACCTGCTGGTTTTTACCTGGCCTAGTGACTGAGATCAAAGGGAAGGCGTGACAGGTAGATTTGCTTTGATGTCAGGGGAAACCCCACTACTCCAGCCATTGTTCAAATACACCGAGTTAATCCCTGACAGCCACAACCTCTTCAACTCAAATCTAATGTCAAAATGTCGTCTCACAATAGAGATGTAGGCACAGACCAGGGTCTTAGGATGATTGTCAGACAAATTTGATTTTCAGGGTCATAGCCTTATCCTTATATCAAAGCTGTATTCATAAATTGAAAAATATTTTATAACACCTGTTAGTAAAAACACAAGGTATATCTGTCGGGATGGGGGCAAAGATTGGCAAACAAATCAGAATTACCCTTTGGCAGGGGCTTTGTCAGAAATCAAAAATGCGGTATCCAAAATGGCCATTTTGTTAACTTTTTAAGTAACTGGGTGTCCAATTTTTACAGTTTCCCTATCTCCGGCATGTTAAAACTTCTTAAAACCGTCAAGGTGTGCTATTGGCTTTATTGTCAGGTATTCTACGTAAAACACGATGTTAACGAAGACATGTCGGCTGACTGCCTGTACATGACAAGTTGTGTGAGAAAGTGTGTGTAAAGCTAATCCTGCATCCAAATCCTTTAAATCAGGGTGTCCAAATAAGGCAATTGTACAATTCAGGGTGTCCAAAGAATGGGTGGACACCCCTGTGCCTAAGCCCCTGACCCCTAACCCGGAACTAAAAAATTCACGTATATCTTACATGATGGATAGGCCGATCTCGCAGCCTACATGTACCTGCCTTATAGATGACCTCATTCAGTCAAATTTATTGTTTAAATCCACTAACAAATATTTTAGTCAGAGTTTAAATCATACTGAGTGCATCATCTGGGTTTTGTTTGCAAAGCATATATAGGTCATTGAACTTAAAGTTATTTAACATGACCCCATAACATGACCCCATAACAGCCATTTGACACCTGATCTAGATAGAGGCATTTCTACCACAAAAATTGTTTTAAAATAATCAAACAAATAAAAAATTGCATTCTGATGTGAGATTGAATTCAGTGTTATTCAATAAAAAGGATTTTAATGTATGTTTATCTTTCTGAATTTTCGTGTGTTTCTAGGGCAGTGTAACAGTGGTGTCTGTTTTAATGGAGGACAATGCCGTAATGGTGGCTATGCTCAGACCTGTCAGTGTACAGCAGGGTTTCAAGGGCCAAGGTGTCAATATGGTAAGTACAGATTTACTTTGTTTCCTAATCTTTTTTTCCCCAAAAGCTTCTGATTTATTATTTCAGGGTGGCACAACCACAAATCTAAATTCCACATACATGTAGGTCGTGAATGTCTAGAAAGTCTGATATCAGATTTTACACCTTTTTATGTCAGTTTATGTAAGAGTAATTGACAATTAAATTAGGATTAATCTGAACAAAAAGTTCTATATTTGTATCTCTATCTGTATCTTCTGAATTACGCCGGAAGAGTAATTGATAATTAAATTAGGTTTAATCTGATCAGAAAGTTCTATAATTTTATCTCTATCTATATCTTCTGAATTACCACAGAATAGTAATTGACAATTAAATTACGATTAATCTGAACGTAAAGTTATATATATTGCGAGTCATCTGTTCATCTGATGCCCATTTTAAAGGTATTAAAAGGGGTGGTTTTTATGAAGTTTCCTCCCGGTTTTCCACCATAATTAGGCCAGGAACATTGTTAAGTGGACAATCCATCATCATATAAGTGAAATACCCTTGAGTAGGACGTTAAATCCCAATCAATCAAACAAACAAACAAACAAATCAAATTTCTCACGAACATATTAAGATGTATCACAAATTTCTCTCCAAATGCTGTATACGGCACCCAAACCAAAGTATAGGGGTTGAAAAAAGGCCTTGATCAAACCCTGGACTGGTGGAATGATCTGCCTTCATATACATTCTGGGAAAATGGACAGGGCTTAGTGGTTAGCGAGTGCGCTTACTAATCCTATGTCGATGTACTGTTCACAGGATCGAGTCCGTCTGCTGACCCTCACGTATATGAGTGAGCCACACAATGTGGCTCCAGGGGTGGTTTTTACCAGGTTTCCATTACGGTTTTGCACCGTAACAAGGCAAATCACAGTGTGAAGTGGACAATCTGCTGTCATATAAGTGAAATACCCTAAAGTATGACGTTAAGCCCCAAACAAACAAACAAATCATATAGATTCTACATGAAATACCATTGAGCATGGTGTTGAACACCAATCAATCAATCAAACAATTACATCAAACAACACAGGTACCCTGTGGGGGAGCGGGTTGGCCAGTCCTGCAGAATACTCGGCTTTCTCGATCGATCATAAGAGGCGAGAAAAGGGGAGGAGCTTTCTGTTGCCCTGGTGTTCTCAGAGCTAAAGGCAACAGGAAGCTGATCTGTTAGTACGTTTTATTTTTGTCTCCGTCGTCATATAAGTGAAATACCCTTGAGTACGACGTTAAGCACTAATCAAACAAAGAAACAAACATAAATTTAAAATGAATTTTCGTCATGTTTTAATCATGTTCATTATACATGTGTTTGTTAATCTTCATGGGGCTCAAAGTTCAATGATAAGCATCTCCCCCTCTTGATCCTTCTCCGATGTACAATTCACAGGTTTCAATCCCCTTATCCTCCTCTGGTATCTGAGGGGGCTCTGGCAATTGCGGAAGACGGAGTGGTATTTAATTATGACAGTGTGATCAGTCTTTATATAAGTGAAATAGCCCTCATTCCTAAGTTGATAAAAAAGTATTTTTGATTCATATCTGTGATGAAAATATCCAAATCCAAATTTATGCTATGTCAATTGAATACAAATTGTTTAAAAATTCTTATTTTAAATAAAAAATTCATGCATAAACTTTCTTCTTATTTCAGAAACACTGTTACAAATGAATCGTGAACAGCTCCAGAAATTTGCCCAGTATTTAATAGCTGAACATCACACTGATGTTTTACCCACGGCACAAAAAATAGCAGATAAAATCGTTCAGGCCAAGTCAGAAATTAATCTATTACCAGGTATGGTTCTCACAACAATCTGCTTCCATTATGATTATCCAGCCGAAACATCAGTAACATTATTATGATAATAAACCAGAAGTTGTAATTTAAATAAAATCTCGTGACATGCTTTATAATAAATTAATAAGAACATAAATAAGAGAATAGGTATTTCAAAGAGTGTCTTTTTTCCCAGGTATTTTTTTTTTAAATAACAGTAAATGTCTATTAACAATTGATACATTGTCTTCTGAATTTGTTTAATTTGCAATAGGTATTGTTATTTTGGTTTTGTTAAGGGACTTTCAGTCCATTGTTTTCTTGTACTGCTATGAAGTTGAAAACATAAAGAAAACAAACATCCTTCTGTCAAGCGCTACGTCAGTGTCCTACTTATTGCTTCCTCCAATCACATAATCCCATGTCTGCTTTAATGGTTTCATGTTGAATTAATTCAAGATTCTGTTTATTCAGTGTACATATTTTAATTTCTTTGTGTATTGTTGCATACCGTGTTCATTTGGACACAAGCTGAATATATTTGGCTTCAGTATTAAAGCTTTACTCCATTATAGTCTCAGCTAACAATTTGTGATGTAAAACATGAATTGTTTTCAATCGGTTTTACATCATAAATTATTAGTTTGATAAAGCCTGGAGACCATAATAGACGAAAACTTGCTGAATCCAAATATATTGAGCTTGAGTCAATATGAATGTTGTATGCAGCCTTTACCCTCAAAGTGTATGATTCTCTTTGGGTTTGTGTATTGCTATTTATATTGAGAGAAACCTAAGTAGACCTTAAACTTTGATGTATAAAAAATGTCCCTGTACTGACCACTGAATATACAAGAAACCTTACCTAAACTTACCTACCTCAGTATTACCCATAAGGTGAAACGTTTTACACCAATTGGGAGCAACTACTAAGCGCACAGTCTGTTTAAAATTGAGAACATATGTCTAATAACTTCTGTAAAGATTTTGCTGAATAACATAGAAAAATTGCCTGTTGTGAACTTTTATGGTGTCTGAGATCAAAGGTAGTATGTTGTTGTTGTTAATAATGTCCGTGTTTTGATTGACAGGTGCCCCTGATCCTACAGCAGGTGCTTCTATTGGAGATGACAACAGTTGGCACTTGGATGAGGACCAAGTTCAGGAACAAGTCAAGTCCTACCTGTCACAAGGGGGATACTACAATACGTCCAGTCAGCTTAATGCTATGTTTTCTAAGGTATGCCCACTGATAATACAAACTCTATTTCCTTCTTTGACCAAAAATACAAATGACTTAATGTTCTTGAGTATAATTTTATGATTTATAAAGCAATAATAAAACAGTAGGGATCTACCGCAGTAGACAAAAGAATGCTGAAAAGAATGTGCTGAAAAAGTTGTGATCGATATATGCCTTATGTTTTATGTGACTGACTATATCCATTTATCTCAAAGTATATTCAGCATGTTTAGTATATTTCTTATTTTGAGTTATTATTGAGTTTGTATTTTAGAGTTATTTGAATTCCTATCCTGAATGTGTTGCTTTATGTTTAAAGGTGAGGGAGATGCTGCGTGCCCGGGACTCTAACGGTGCTAGAATGTTGACGTTGATCACAGAACAGTTCCTGGCTGACCCTCGACTCGGAACACCCATGACAGATAAATGTAGACTCTTGTGGGACGAATTAGGTAAGAAATGCCTACGTATTGATTTGATAGCCTGGCTGTGTGGAGAAGATGTATGATCTTACAAATGTATTACTGATGTATAGGATCAAGTGGAGCCGTTGAAACACATCCAGAAATGGATAAAGGGCTTCATCAGTTTCCTCTTACAATTAAACCCATTATCACCATTGTGTGATATATCTTTGGTCTTATAGTCAGAAACATGGTAACATATATAAATATATGACTTAGTAAACTTGTAATGTATACTTGGGTGAACTATAATTAATAAATCTCGTATTTATTGCCGTCTATTGACAAGTGTCACACAATGTGGCTCCGACAATCACAGGGTGGTTCCTTCAGATTTCCCACCGTAATTAGACAAAGAAAAGTGTGAAGTGGGTAATCCGTCATAGTATAAGTGAAATACCCTTGAGAATGATGTTAGATCCCAATCAAACAAACATATTTATTGTTTAATTGTTTAACATGTAAAACAATGTTGCTGATGACTCATTGGGGTTGCTTCTTTTTTTTGAACAGCTGCCTTATGGGTGTGTGTGGTGTTGAACCCAAACTGTTCGGCCTCCGAGAAACAGCAGTGGATCGCGTCTTTAGAGGGCTGGTCAAATAACACTGTATGTCCGTTAGAGGATGCTGACAGTCGTCATGGAGCCGATCATCATCTACATGTTGCCCTTGGCAACAACAATTTCCTCAATCAACTACAAGGTCAGAATTTTAAAATTAAAAGACGTTCGAGTGTTTGCCATTTTATATGAAATTATAGGATCACACTCTGGTTAAAAAGTTTTCTAGTCTGTGACAGCATTCTTCACAATTACATTGAATAGGCTGCGATATAAAGCAGATTGAAATGAATGGTCAATAAAGTATTCCCCTATAAAAGCTGTGAAACGTTTCTGTGTGTTATATTGTTATTACAACCTATTTGTTTTGTTATGATAGGGTCTGGCTCATCTCTGTGGCCACAGCGACAGAAACCACGAACAATTTTCCAGCGTGCTCTGGAGGCTAGTCACCTGACCTGGGAAAATAGACACCTTGAGCGAATTCTTCATGAAGATGGGCGTCGATGTAAAGGTCATTCTTCAACTGACCTCTATGATTCTCATGGCTTCCCACTCTGGCATGGTGAGTTTACTTTACCCATTTGATTATGACATGGATCATTCACATATTAACATGCCCATCTGTCAGCTAGAACGGTACATTTTTCTGCCCCAATATTATTTTAATTTGTCTGAAACTTTATTATCCAGTAATTTACATTGTGATATTGCCTCATTCATGTGATATCTATTTTGGTGACTTTTATAATCTTGATGATGTAAGGAAAGACATTTGTAGTCTATGGCCTTAAAACAATATAACAGGGCCAAGGTTATTTGCCTTGCCTTGTTAGCCATGTTAGCTATTTCTCAAGGTTAAAATAGGCACTTATCTTGATTTCCTAATAAAAATGTTTTGTCTCCCACCTGGCAATTTTGCTTTTAATTTTGCAGGGTGGGCTGTTTCAGGTTTATCATCCATTTTAAATTTTTGTTCAAGTAATTTTTGCTGCTTGTTTCACAGAACATGTTCCTACAGCTTGTGCAAGAGTTGATGCATTACGGTCACACGGTTATCTGAAAGAGTCCCTACGATTGGCTGTCGCTATAGTCAGAACTTTAAAAAGACAACAAAGAAAAAATCAGGAAAGAAGCAAAAGAGGATCTGACATAGGTAAGGGTGTGCCGAGATTTGTTAAATTTAGACATCATTCCTCTGTCCTGTAAACGTCTAGAGTGTATACTACTGGCCCACACTTCCCTCAACTTCTGAAGTCGTGGGTTCAATTCCCTCTGACGGTAATCAGAGGAGCTTCATGGATTTTCTGATCTGTACCCAGTTTTCCTTCCCTGCTAATGCTGGCCTATGCGCTATAATTGCAATTTAATCTTATTAAATAAGTGAGTCAAGGTTCTATTATTATTTTGTTCGCTACGGAGTAAAACCCCTGATGTGGGTGGTGTATCATATTCCTGAATATACCATTCAACTTGACTTGTCCTTTTATGTATTGTACATTTGAATATTTTGTAGTAAAAATAGGGGTTTTGGGGGGTTATACTGTAGCTTGTGACTATCTGGGGTCAGTTTTATCTGCTATTAGATGTTGTCATGCCAGGGTGAAGATCTATCTCAAACCTGGTATTAGCGATTTAATCTGGCACAAGCGGCTAATAATCTTTTGGGCAACTGGCCCCAGTGCTCTTTCATTTTATGTTAGGACAATTTATGTTTTCTCTTTCCATTTGATTATAAACAGAATTCTAAAAATTTTATAATTATTTGTACCAAAATGTATGATTGATTTTGAGCATGTTGTTTGGTATCTAGATGACATAGTTGAATATGTGAATGTTGTTGTTGTTACAGCTTGCACCAGTATCCCCAGTACAAGTAGTGGTATAACACACATAGGTTTATCAAGTCACAGTTCTTTCACGGACGGCTGGGTAGGCCACCCTCTCAATCCTATTGGTTGTTTATTTGGAACGCTGGCTGAGGCGTCCATCAATCCAGACGACATGCCTTCCCACAAGCCACCAGGTAAGTGGTCGAGAAACAGAATTTGACTTCAGTTATATTATACGTGTTTTTTTAATGTGTTTTTTTCTCTATTGAGCTCGAATCATACAACTTCCTGAATTCCACTGGTCATATTCTTGGGAATATTGTTCAGCATTTTTTATGTTTTATGTCTGGTATTTTCTACAACAACAAAAAAAGATTATTTTATGTAATCTTTCGAATATTTGTACCTGTTTAAAATTTGAAATCATAATTTCCATACAAAACATGTTGAATGTGTGTTACATATAGCATTCTGCCTGAGCATTAGTAATGGCTTGCAAACTGTTTTGTCCGCAGAGACCTCAAGCAATCGTTCTTCCCGGGACCGAGAACATAGAGACCGTGATAGGGATCGTGATCGAGACCGTGAACACCGAGAAAGTTCCTCAAGTCGTGTGGCCCCTCCCCGGTACCGTCACATTCCTGTCCCAGAACAGCATGATTCCTACCTCACACTAGCATTAGAAGTAGCTTTAATAGGTAAGTCTCGTTGTGATGTCCTACAGCCCTTTATTCAGAGGGCAGAATGATTCAATCATAGCCATTCTATTTTCACTAAAAGGGGGACAGGTACTCTATAACAAAACACCTCACAGTTCATGTTTGGATTAGTGAGGTTATTCTGCTATTAATATATCCTTGGGCTTCGATTGAACAGCAAAAGGATCAATCAATGCAGTACATGGTGCACTGCAGCATGTCCATGTTTGTTCTCAGCGGGTGGTTGGAGGGAGCTTCATGTTGCCCTGGTTCTCTCAGAGCTAAAGGGGAACAGGAAGCTGATCTGTTTGTGGTGTCTGTATTACGTCCTGTTATAGTCCTGTATTTGTCCCGTCCTGTCTTTGTTTGTTGCCAGTGATGTCGAGGGTGTTTTTTTTCACCCATTTGGCTGGCACATCGTCATATAAGTGAAACACCCTTGAGTACAACGTTAAACCCCAATCAAACAAACAAATAAACAGTGGTAATTTTCTTCAGCCATCATATCAGTGAATAAACTAAGTATTCATAAACACACAATCAACATCAGAGGATTAAATCAAGAAGAGACTTTTTACTATTTGGGTCAATTTGAAATCCTGTTTTACTGGATTTTTTTATGTCATTTCTTCCTTTTCAGAAATGCTCATCCCTATAATAAATGTATCTTTGTATTAACAGCCTCTTACATTTGATTTCAGGTTTAGGCCAGCAGCGTTTGATGCCTTCTGGCCTTTATGCTCAAGATAAAAGTTGTAAGCAAGAAGAGAAATTAATTCAGAAATTACAGGAGATTGAATTAGATTCAACACTGGTCAATATTCTCAGGAAACAAGTCACACTATTAATAGAAGGTAACATAAAATGTTTCTATTGTACATTAAATGTGGATTTTCTGAGTACAGTTACTGATAAAGCTGGATGTGTTATAATGAACATTTTGCATTGATCATAGCCGCCAGTTCACAGTGAAATCGTTTTCTTCGCTCAAAGTTGCCAGCCTAGTCCATAGTGAGAGCCCTTTGTGGACAAAGTTGCCGTAGATCAAAATGGGTGTTAGTGGCTTGGGCAATCCTGAGGATGGTTTTTATGATAATCTGGTTTCCTCTCGAGTTTTACATATTTAAGCAAGGAGCTATGTGAAATGGACAATATCAAATTTCATATGTGAGAATGTTAAACCACACTCAAACAAATGAAATGTTGCTTTACTCTGAGGATATAAGACAACAGTTTGGAAGGTTCAGTTCATAAAAGGGACCACAAGCTATAATCAGTTGTTTTGAAATTAAGAAACCTTAAGTAAAGTGTTCCAATAGTAAAGTGAAATTCCTTATATATGGTGTTGATTTCTGCTGGTTGGCTTTTATGACTTATATGTACAGCCTCGTTAAAATCAGGTTTTATTGTTGATCGCTTTTCATTTCAACCAGATACATTTTGTTCCTATTAACTTGTTTAGGTTATCAAATATTCAAGATTTAAATTTAACATTTCTACAATTGAAGGGAAGATAGCTTGTTAAACTAACACACCCATGTTGTATTTTCCAGGTGGTCCTTCCAGTGGGTTAGGTGATCGTATCCACGTTGAAAGCTACCCAATGCACACCTTCGCCCGTTATCTCTTCACCGCTCTTCTTCCTTATGATCCCGATCTTGCTTATAGAGTGGGGCTTCGAGCAATGAGGTAAGAATGTTCAACATGTTTCTAATAAGTGGAGTTATTATTCTCAATGACTCTCACAGTACAATAATGCCTATCCATTAGGCAATATAGCAAAGTACAGTCCAAAATACATTATTTATATTTCTTAATTTAAAATCATATCTGTCCAAGCTAGAGAAAGTTTTCTCTGGAGGCTTTTATTGAAATAGCTGACTTCTCTTTGCCAGTCTTGTGTTATCGGCGTCATTATTACTGGTTAAATTTTCTAAATAAAAACAGTTTGCTCTGAATAAGAAACAATAACTGTAAAAGATGTAAATCTCCCAGAAATTGATATACTAATGAGTGAGCGATTAAATTTTGAGTAGTTTTTCTCCCGATGTGTTATTTAGGCTGCCTGTGTTGGAGAACTCTGTAGAAGCTGAGGATTTTGTGAATAATGTTGGTTCAGTTGTGTTGAGTCGATTCCCACGCTGGTTTGTACTCGGCCATATCGAGTCCCAACAATGTGAACTGGCATCCACCATGCTGGCTGCCGCTAAAAGTAAGTTCGTGTACTACTTCAGGAAATTACTGCCCCCTGGCTTTGGACAGTTGTATCGAGACAGTCTAACTAACAATAGATGCAGATGACTTTTCAATCTAGCAGGCACTTCACATTTTATGGTTGTGCTAGTGCTTCTATTTGCTGATGAAATACATCAGCGCCATATAAGTGAAATGCCTTCTAGCATTAGGTTAAACACAAATCAATCAATTAATCTACCCATTACAATTTTAAGATTGCAAAGGTTAACTTAAACTTTTTTGTGATGTGTCGTATTGCATCCTTTGAATGTCCTGATTTGTCTTTTATTGTTGCCAATGACATCATGTGTGGGTTTTCTTCACCTGTTGGGCTGGTGCACCTTCATATAAGTGAAATAACTGTTATCCCCCCAATTAAACAAAATTTTTTTTAGACTTTGTTTAAGCTTCCAAGACAACAAATGATAACAAACCCAGAGTCCTTTTTTTATTTTTTAGTGTGCATATTCTTAATTTAATTAATTTTTTTTTTGGCTGTCTCTAAAATGATTAAATTCTGAATCCTATTTGTGTATATATGTGTAACACTACATTTTACAATATTTAATGAGTTTCAATTTGCTATTTTCAGATGACATTTGTAGATTACATAAAGTATTGGAATCCGCTCAGGGTCATATTCGGAGCTCTTCCCAATTGTTTAAACTGTCCCAAGATGCATTTAAAATCGCTGCCCCTCCTGACATGCCGCGACAAATTCCAGCTTTGAATGCGGCCTTTGAGCTAGGTCTTCAGGTAAGCATATCAGGAATAAGAAATTGTTACTCTTAAAGCGACCGGGACAGACCCACCTACCTTGTGTATTTTGAAGTATTTTGTATACATAAATACATGCCATACATGTGAAATACTACACAAAAGGAGATATTAAAATATTACGTACATTAACGCAAATATAACGAGAACGGCAACCAAAAATACTCAAAGAAATATTTAAAAGAGGAAAATAAAGAAAATGGTAGAAAAATACTGCTGTTGTAGTGTGAGAAGTTAGGCTTTCTCTCGCATCATGTCACATATAAGGTTTGTGAAACAATCAGTTATTATTCAGTGGGCGGTGCCAGACACCTTTAAGATTGTCCACAGTACATTTGTTTAAGGGGATAAAAGTATTTATTGCCAGGCAGGCTGATTTATTATTGAAAATTTAGATTTGACTTGTACACCAGAGGCCTACTCATTTGATGTCAAACGTCCTGGAACAATGCTTTAAGGGACTACTGTTTTTGGTGTTCATGAAGTATTTGTTGATTGTAGGTAATGAGAATGACACTATCTACTCTGAACTGGCGACGCCGTGAGATGGTCAGGTGGTTAGTGACTTGTGCCACTGAGGTGGGTTTCCAGGCTCTAGTCTCCATCATGGAGAATTGGTATACACTGTTTGCACCCATTGAAGCCACAGGTGAGTTTTCTTCTTCTTCTCTTTCTTTACCATTTAAAGTGTCAATCTTATCTTTAGGTTTCACCAAGTACTTAACTCGTCCAACTACTCTTTGAATAATCACAAATTAGAAGTCTGAACACAGTATTATCAAAATAATAGTTGATTAATTTTCATTTTGTACTTCCAAAAAGGTAATGTGCGTGCAATACACTCAATCTTTTATATGAGTTATTAATTATTATGTATGTTTTTTTTTATCTGTCTCAGGTACAGTTGCCACGACGATAATGTCTGCGTCTACAATGATTCAGCTGAACCTGAGTTACCACCAACAAGAAGTGTTAGCAAGCTCTGCTCGAAACCTAGCGCTTCAGTG
Organism: Mopalia kennerleyi; assembly: GCA_034783855.1. NCBI lineage: Eukaryota > Metazoa > Mollusca > Polyplacophora > Chitonida > Mopaliidae > Mopalia > Mopalia kennerleyi. Next base: position 15,391 of record JAVFBX010090930.1, on the reverse strand, counting down.
TGCCACCAAAGACCCCCCTAATTGTGCCTTGTGTGCTCTTCACCTCTGTGAGAAAGACGCTAGAGCATTCGAGACAGCCTACCAAATTGTGGTTGAAGCCGCCTCCCATGTGATGAACTCCACCCATTTGTTCACAATTGCTAGATACATTGAACACCGTGGCTACCCTCACCGGGCCTATAAACTGGCACTTCTGGCCATGAAAAACCTTCACTTGGCATACAATCAGGATACACATCCAGCGATTAATGACATTCACTGGGCGTGTGCTCTTAGTCATTCCTTAGGAAAAGTAGAATTGGGAAACATGGTTCCACTTGTTGTGAAAAATGTACTCTGTGCCACAGTCTTGTCAGACATTTTACGTCGCTGTACGCTAACAGCTCCCGGAATGGCCAGTCCGCCAGATGGCAAACGGAGGGCTATGAAGTTACTGTCGTATGATAAACAACCATTACGACAGTTGATGGAGGCGGCTATTTGTGCTTACATAAACACGACACATTCTCGACTGACACACATCAGTCCTCGTCATTATGGAGACTTTATAGACTTCCTGAGTAAGGCAAGAGAAACGTTCTTATTGGCCCACGATGGGCACATTAAGTTTTCACAACTTATAGAAAATATGAAACTTGTCTACAAAGGCAAGAAAAAACTGATGCATCTAATAAAGGAAAGATTTGGCCTATGACAACAAACATATTAGCAGAATTCAATAGAAGATGTTTTTGTCAAGGGGTAACAACTGTGCATGAATATTAAGAAACAAGAGTTACTTGCCCTTGGACAAATGGATTTGTTACTTATAGACCATTGTTTAATAGAATTTTGTGCTCCGATGCAATTTATTCCATTTTTTGCATGGAAGGGGTTAATCGGCAAAATATATAAGCATGACAGTGAAGTGAATAAAAATTTTACATGGAAAATCAGTACGAGATAAAATGAAAAGTCTTAGTGCATAAATTAACGTGGGAAATAGGAGAGTTCAGAGTTAAAAATGAATGATGTTTTGATTGGTGTATGTATGTCTGTTTAGTGTCTGTAAATATAAATAATATTATTGGTTGATGAACACCCTGTAGAGAACAAGAAAATTGATATAAGTGTATAATTTATGTTATTGTTATGTTACATTCATTTTAGAAAGTTATTCAGTAAACATTTGTTTTGTATTTTTCTTTTTTTAGGTATATATTTGTTTTGTCTTTTTTATTCTTCTCTGCCTACTGATTGTCAGAAAATATCTTGTGTAAATAATTAAGATAATTCATGTTCTTCTTTTTAAATTTCCCTTTGGTCTAATATCTAACTTATTTACCGTTGTATGCAATGATGCATATTTGTAATATCTGATAATAACAATGACTTGTTTCATTTTATATTTATTCAAATTAGTAACGAATAATATCTGACAGGAAGCAGTTTTGGGGAATTCCTCGGCAAGAAAGGAATTTAGTAAGGACAAAGGAATTTTGAAATTAAAAGCATGTCAAGAACTAAACTGTAGAGTATGACCGTTGTTTTGTTTTGGTTAGCGAGTTTTTCTCCCTGGACCTGATGTTAGGTAAAGAATTAATTTCAATTAACATATTATCATGACAACACATGACTTCAATTAAAGAAATCTTTCTTACCTGTAAAAATACTTTTAGTTCTGGGTAGGGGCACAAAATCATGAGATCAACCAATTCATCCATTTTATTTAGAACAGTTTTTGTTTACAAACCAGGTAAATTGTTTTGAAAGCAGAAATGTTTACTAACAATTATAGTTACCTCAGTTTCTGTAGAAATATTTGTGTGAATCAGAATGGCAAATGAAAGCTTTTTTTTTTACTTTACGTAGATGGTTTGAGTGCACTATTGTCATTGTTGCCATAGTGATGTATTATAGAGCATGTTGTTGTTGTAATTATAATCAACAATGTCTGAATAAATGGTGTATGAGAAACAATGTTGCTTTGAGAATGTCAGACCGTGTGCGACCTTTGTACTAGTTTCTACACAGTGGCACCGGTATGTAGATTGTGGCACTTGTATGTACATTGTTGTACTTGTATGTACACTGTTGCACTTTTATATACATTGTGGCACTTGTATGTACATTCTGACACTCCTGTGTACATTCTGACACTTGTATGTACAATGTTGCACTTGTATATACACATAAACAGTTGTATGTACATTTTGGCACAAGTTCATATCTACATTGTGAAAGTTGTGTGTACATTGTTGTACTTGGACATTCTGAGACTAACTTGTTTATACATTAGGTCACTTGGACTCCGGAAATCAATCCATCGTCATATAAAAACATTTCACAGCCGTACCAATTATATTTTACGTATATACGTGCATATATATTTACATGTTTGTTTGAAATCTACATATTAACTCCTTTTTCAACCAATGAAATCGTCTCTATGTAAATGAGCTGTCTGATTACTTATAATATACAAATAATTATTCCTATCGCATTCGACCAAACTACCTCATTGTGCTTCTGATACAAATCGTCATCTTAATTTCGTCCAATGGAAATGAAGGAATTTAACTAACAGTTCCTCTATTATCAATGTTAATAGTCTGTTTTCTTTGGTGCATGTCCACTCTTAATGAGCTAATTTGAACTTCCATTGTCAAGGTTTATATATTTTTGTTTTTGTTCATAAAATAAATTAAGACTATTTCTAGAATTTTTTTGATTTAACACAACCAAATTCAAAGCTTCTGATATTTCTCAAATAAATCTTGTAATAATGCTTTTGACAGTAAGGTAACTTTAAAAAATATAAACATTTTTCTCAATTTCAAAATTATCCAGATTCATAATTGTTACCTCGCAGTTTTGAAACCCATTTGATAAGGTTGTAAATATTTAATATTAAACAATTTCTAAAAACTTCAAATAGTTTAGGTGATAATATCATTACATCCTATCTATTTTCCCTTTTATTCTTCTTTCCCCTAAATGAAAAGTTTCATAACAATAGTCTTTGGAAAATCTACATCTTTTTTGTTTATTTATCATAAATCAGGTTATTTAGTTGTCATTGATTTAGTGCTGTTGTAATTTAATATACGTGTACCTCATTATGTGTGTGTGATGTCATGAAGAAGTCTGATGATGTCATCGAGTTGTAAAGATGTCATAAAGATGTCTATGATGTCATTGGTCACATGATCAGTCTCGATTCCCCCTTGAGCTGAATAATCATCTATAATATACTGTTATATATATATATATATCTGTAAATCTTTGACATACAGTGCAATAGATTTTATGTGGATTATGATTTAATAAATAAATATAATAAAGAAAATTATCATTAATCCATAGGTTTGATGCATATTGAGATCAAGTGATAGTTCACAATTCAAACAATAAAATTTACATTTTTTTCCTTGTTCAAATCCTATTATGCACTTTTATTTTTCGTAAACTTATATATTGAATCTGTTTTAACTCTTTCTTTTTTTTTTTTTTTTTGCTCTCTGAAAGCTTTGTTTTTGTATCTCTTGAGGCATAGTGCTGTGTATGGTGTACAAGTTAGCAGATTTTGTTTGTTTATTTGTTTTTTGTTTTGGTTCTAGACTGTTACAATGTACAGATTGATAGGTCATGTTGTTCAGTTTGTTCTCCAGTGTTTATGTGTTGTTGAAAAGTTAAGTCTGTCACTATTGTATTTCCGCGCCAAACCCAAATCAATGTCATAAATAAAAAAGAAATCTAGTTATATTTAATCATGATGCAAAATAAGAGCCATTTTGTCACCCTTTTTCATGACGTCTGTATGTGTGATCTACATAACATATTGATCAATAAAACTATTTTCCTTGAAATGAAATACAATTTGTGTGTTAAGTTTTACTCATGCTGAAATTTCCAGCAATTTCATCTTTTGGAATGGAGTTCATTGTGATGTGGTGTTTCTTGGCTGGGGCTTATTTGGCTGTACTTTTTGTGTGATCATCAGGGCCCGTATTCAATCAGGGCCTGATTCATAAAGCTCCTTAAGTATTTCTTAAAGTTAAGAAAAATTTAGCGAATTTTCAATCATCATTTTAGGTACATGAACGCCATTTTTATGAACTTTTTATGATCTCAAATGAAAGATTATAAGTCAAATTGATCAAATGTGAACATAATTATTTTAAACTTTACTTTCTTAAAGAGAAATGAGATGCTTAAATTTGGCTAAGTATTGCTTAACTTTAAGAAATACTTAAGTAGCTTTATGAATACGGGCCCAGGACCATGATTGTATTCAATTTCTTCTTCTACTAATATGTCCCTTTGATACAGATTTAATTCGACGATAGTTTGGGGGAATGTCTGAACAGACAGAGTTTGTCAGCATTGTTGTTAAATTAGAAAATGAGTGTAACACGCACCTTGCAGGCGTCATACAAAAGGCGTTTGATAAAATTAACGAATTGTTCTATTCTGGTCAATTACACCTGTCTGCAAATATGGTCAACCTGTTATGTTGTTATTCGTCAAACCTCTCCATAAACACTTTCTTGAAGTCAAGATAAGGAGAGAATATTTCAACAGTTACTGGCGTATCGACTTGAATCTTCCCAGAACATTATCGGTTTATTATTATAATGTCCATTGGCCCCAATTAAAAAACGTCTGTCCTTATGGACAGAGCTCGAAGAACAACATACATGAGTTCTGATGGTCTGTATAAGCAACTTTATCTATATTAACTATTTACATTCATTAAGTTAGGATTATCAACAGAATAAAACAGTACATTCCTAAATGAGTCACCTTAATGGACACCACCAGACATCTCTGACCTCTTCGGTCGATCTGGATGGTTTGAAGTCCGGTATCCCAGTTTACCATGTGACGACATGATGAATTTAAGCCAATCTGCGGTCAGAAAAAAGGATATACTCATCAAATACCAATTTTTGGATAAAATACATATTAGGATCAACTGAAATCAATGAAATTGCTCTCTTAAACTGTACAACCATTCAAAATATCCGGTGTAATATATATGTATTCAAATTCATTAATCTAGTTGAAAAGATCTGTTTTCTGGAGTTTAAATGGCAAAGAGTTGACCTTAATACCAGTGGCAATATTTATTTCTCTTAAAGACGTGAAATATATTTTCTTTCACACATCACCTTTTAGAATCTTAAATGCTTAAATGTAAGATTTAAAATTTGTATTTATAAGTTTGTTTGATTGGATTTAACGCCATAATCAAGATCATTTCTCACTGTTATTAAAAATTATGTTGGAAAACCGGAAGGAACAAATCTACGATTGCCGGATCCACCACCTGTGACTCGTATTCATTAGGTAAACAAGAGTATCAAACCTTTGATCGTTACCACAAACCACTTAACCACGGCCTTGGGTATGAACTAATAAGACAGGGGCATTCAGTTTAACGCCATATATTTATCTGCTGAGAGCAAACTGTAATGATGTTCTCAGATTAATAGCGTCGTCAGTCCTGTACATATACATGTATATATCGTGTTCTAACATAGACGTACGACAGACTCGTAGCTGGAAATTCAAATTACCTTGCCTGTACAGCTAAATCCATTTTAATTTGGTTGTCATTTCCGCAGCATGATTCATTTCATACCAAAAAACAATGTGGAAGTATGCAACGGTTGTAAATGATAAAATGGAGGGCAGTGGAAGAAAATACCAATCACCATTTTACAGACACCTGATCACACCATACGAGAATGTCATTTAACTTTAATACACAACGCGTTGTATCGGACGGAGACAGTTAAGATAACTTTCAGGTTCAATTTTCAGCTTTAAATTAATCGCGTTTAATAATAAAGTTTCTGTTAAGATACTACACATATTGGGTAAAGCTGGTAGTGAAAGTGATCCAAATAGTTATTTGACTCAGAAATACGCACATGACTACACTGCTGCTTTCAGACGCACAAACACTGAAATTTAGATTTTGCCCTGCGCTGGTATGATTTGTATTTAAAAAAAGCCTCTGGCTAAGGGCAGTTTGTAAGGAAAGTAGCAATGCTGTCTTTACTAACACTGGAGGAAAATTAACTTTCCAACATTATGGAAACGCTTTACATCTTGGTTGTGTTAGTGTCAACTATTGTTGGGATACCCCGCCGTCCAGTGAAATACCCTTAAACATGACGTAAAACACCTATCAATCAATCTTTTTAAAAACGATATATTGGAAATGAATCACTTTTGAATTCAGCATATGCTTTATACGTCTTCACTAATTTTTGCACACAAATTAGTTCATAGTGTTGGTATTTTGAGATGAAACTTTTAGGCTTCGTGTGTGCTGACACGAAACGCAGGCTGCTTGTATTTATTGCACACATAAAGTTAACATAAAACAGCACTCAAAACCTTAATGTTTATGTGCCTTCTGTGGAAATAACAGCAGCCTGTAAGCAGGGAAGGGGTAAGTTGATTAATAAGATCTCAACTAACTATTTTCAGGGTCATGTTGACATTTTTACAATGTTTATGAAAATGTTTCAATCTTACTATGTCGTCTTTAAATTCTAAACTCAGCACGGACTACAGTTTTGTTCGATTTGTTCTTTTTTTCTGAACTGCTTCGCCTTCCAGTTGCAACACGTTTATGTTGTTTTGTCGATACAATAAAACAAAAAGAGAAAGTTGAAGTGAAGTCACGGTCTTAAATCCTTTAATTTCCTTGCAGTAATTGTGTTTTGGGAACGCGTTTTAAAATAAATTTATTTTAACTCCACCATTTTTCTCTGGAAATTGGGTAATCAATGTATGCATGGAAGGTAAAGGAAAATAACGAAAACAAGACATGATTTAGTTTTCAGTTCAATTTATACTGTGATTTGACAGATTTCCTAAAACGAGCGATGCGAACGCCAAATAATAGTCTTACGCTATCCTACTTTAATACACATTTACACCCATTAAGCGCCAACTCTTATTAGCATTTATACTGGTACGGGAATTATTACGTATACAGGAATTAAGCTCAATGACAGGATGTACTTTAATGGTATCTACATAGGACTGATAATTCTGAAAATCCGCCTCCTTTTCAACTGGTTTGTCTTTATTCTACTGCGAATAAAATCAATTGCAATGTTTATAGAGGCGTCTGTGATATTGCATAATGACAATACACACGTGCTTAATCCCCTTTCTTTTGGCTCGTTCATTCGTGCGTAGGCAATTAGGGATGGATGTCTAGTTAAACATACCCTAAACACACGATAGACAATATTGATCTGTATAAATGTGTTTACTTGTTAGATAATCAACTCAACGCTCCACCTATAATCCAATTTACCTACTTTGGTTATACTTTAGATAAACATATACCTTTGGATCAGATTTATAGTTCAAATGAAAAACAAGGATATTGATTTTCATTCAGTATAAAAAAAGACTATGTCAGTGCGCTTTACTAATAATTCAACTGTTGAGTATTATATGCAGGATGTCCATTTGTAAGCTGATGACATTCATTGCCTAAAATATATACAATCGTCTTTATTTTGGATATTGCTTTAGTACAGCATTCCCGAGTTGATTTCAGCATTGTGATGTACTTCCATCAGCTTTATTTTCTATCATTTCTGGAAAAAATAATTTGCGCTAAGCAGATAGATATTAGGAAAACAACTGTTCTCTTTGTGGATCTTGTTTTCAGAATAAACACAATAGCTACTCCTGTGTTATCTTATGAACTGTGTAAATTCATAATCTTTGTCATTGGGGTTGTTCGAGATTGTATCTTCCCACCTATACCAAAGTGTATGCGTTGAAAATGGACGAAACGAAAGTTCGGTCTTCAACTAACATTTTTGTTCTCTTTAAACCTTGTAGTAACGCAAGTCATATCCGGACATTTGCGCGATACTTCCGTTAAATATTTGGCTTATCTGCTTTTCCTTTGATGTCGCTTTCATTTGTTAGTTTGAATGGTTGGTTCATAAATGATCTTACTGTTTAAATTTGGAATGAACCATGTTCTATGGAAATCCGGCTATATCGCGGCTTAATTTGTTTTCGTTAAGCTTCAAAGAATTCGATCCGTGATTTGGAATAATCCTTATTTAAGACGGACGTTTAAAGCATTTTTTTGTCGAATTTGACTTCAAAAAGTCCGGTGTCCATTATATTTGCAAATATGCTAGATTATACTTATAAAAACAAGGTAGGCCTACGTTGTCAAGAATTTACTTCATTTTACTTTGTTTAAACTCTGTCTTCTTTAAGGAATTGCCTTCTCCTCGCCTCCTTATTCGTGACAATTTAACTATAACATTAACAAAACAACAACAAAATACAAAAAACATACATATATATTAATACATACAACTATATTAACTGTCTACTACTCATGTGTCTACTTTTCGATATTGATTCGTTCACAGTCTGGTAATTTTCAACGGACCAAAAAAAAAACCCCACCAGGCAATATAGGAATCTGTTTTTTTCGCTTGAAAGCTTCGGAAATCGTTATGTAACATTTTTTTAAAGCACCCGACAGTTTCCAACTCTATGATAACCAGTACCACTGTACCTGTTCATTCATCGTTGTTTAATAGTACTCTTGTGTGTATTTGTATTGCATCGAGCAGCACAGTATGTTTGCATCGATGCACGTTAAACAAGTAGTCCCAGCACGCATTCTAGCAGGAAATCGATAACGAGTCCATTAAGGACGTGCAGTATAACATGTATAATTTGCATTAAAATGATGGGAAATAATTACGTCACAGCAATAACTGATATGCATACTAATGTGTTAGTGAAAATATCCAGGCTGGTTATAATTTTTTTAATTATTGTCCCATCTTGTCTACTGGTATGGCTCTGGGCATCCATTTAGGGAAAGCATTGGATAACGTGTCAGACCGACATACGTGAAGCGAAGGTGTCATTTGGCATCAAATCTGTTACCAGTGACCTCGACCCCGATAAGGAATTCCACAGACCTTCCAAGTGTATGTTTCTATGTAGATTTGGTTTTGTCCACGGAGACTCATACATCAGTCGATAATGTCCGGATAACACTGTGTCCATTGACAGTTCACAAAGTGTGGAATTAAACATAACTACTACGCTGTTAAATCAATTATTCGCTCAGTGACCTTCAGTGGTCGAGATGATCTGTTTCGTCAGACTCCTGACCGGACCTATTCTGAACCACACAAGGACGATATAAATGAGGCCGTGTTACTTTACGTTAATTTAAATATACGAATATTTAGATTAACTTAGTCCACATCAAACAGTGCTATGGATTTAGTACTGAGATATCGCCCATTTCCAAGTAGATCGACGCAAAAATGGGAAAATAATAAATTTACGTCCCATATTCTGTATTTCTTACATTGTTAGATTCCATATTTGTAAAACTAAGCAACTGGCAATACCTTGCATTCTTGGAAGTCGTTTTAAGGAATTCTTCAAAACCCCTCGAATCTGTATTGGAACTCATCGTTTAGGGAAAATGAAAAAAAAATTGGGTTAGTTTAAGTTTACAAACGAACTGGGATTGAAAACATATACATTCTGTATAAAACCTGATACACAGTCGATGTGAGGTCGGCACTTATTACCGAAAACGAACAATGGAACCATCAAAGGTAACATAACTTGACAAGTGCTTTTTGATGTTTGTGCACGACAATACCTTGCGGTCGAACTCTTTGTAACGTTTCGACTGACGGAGGGCGCTCTGTAACGATACCATGGGCATATCAATCAATATACAATAGCGCGTTGTACGAGCAGCCTTATTTAATGTGATTTAATTAGCCATTATGTTAGGAAATGAGGAGATTGGGCAAATCCGACAATACACTGCATTCAACGACCTGGGGCCTGGGGCGATCTTAAAAAGTCACGGAGTCAAATTCCCTAAAACAATCAACAGATATATCAACTATTGGATAGTAACGCTGTGATTGGTCAATTAAGATCAACCAATAGGCGCCGTTCCGTGCGGTACAGATTGTATTTCTAATCAACATATCCGAGAAAAAGATATACACGTGCCCAACAATATAACTGTCCTATCAAAGGGGTAACACTTCAGAGACAGTATTAAAGACAGACTAGGTAATGTGAAATTAAGCTTTGTTACAATTTAACTTTTTAAATTCTAGTTCATGTTTGATTTTCTTGCATGGGGAGACAAACAAAAAATATAGAAACCTGGTGGTGCACCTTTCCCAAATAACTTTTTATTTTCGTTGCTTATAATAGTGCCCACCCCCGTGGGGGAGCGGGTGGGCCATTTACCATCAGCAGGCCCTGTAGAATACTCCCTCGGCTTCCTCAGTCGATCGTAAGAGGCGAGAAAAGAGGAGCTTTCTGTTGCCCTGGTGTTCTCAGAGCTAAAGGGAACAGGAAGCTTATCTGTTTGTACGTTTTATTTTTGTCTCCCGTCGTCATATAAGTGAAATAACCTTGAGTACGACGTTAAACACCAATCAAACAAACAAACAAACAATATAATAGTGCCCATGACTAGTTGAAGCATATGCAAATTATTTGGGAATTGTACACGATAAACTGCTGTCAACAAAGTAAAAGATACTTACTAGTTTGTTCATGTTGATATGGCGCATTCATAATTTTACATATATGGGTAGACCCAGATGAGCTAAGGATAGTGATATGGCGTCCTTCTGCAGTATGGGTGTCTGGGGGTGGCGTGAACAGCACGGCCTACGGCCTGTAATTTGTTCTTGTTTGAGGCGGATAATGATTTTTTAAACAATCAAGCTTGATATTGTTTATAACGTGTTAATCGGTTGGCGTGAAGCTAACTGTTGTTGAAACCTGCGCCAATATGCTTGTTGTGCTTCTTGCAATGTTTCGAGTGAAGTTCATATTTAGTTAAACGTAATACTCTTATCAAACAGACAAATTCAATTTGACCAGAATGTAATTACGTTCGCATATTAACACGAAAGGGCCATCTGGCTAAGGACAGTGTGTTTAGATCTTAGCAACGTTGTCTTTACTTTGCAAAACGTTTCACATTTTATGTTTCTGCAAATATCAATTACTGTTGGAATACACCGCAGTCGTATCGGTGAAATATCATTGAGCACATCGTTAGACACCAACTTATCAATCGATGTTGAAGGTGAATTTAAAAATGAGAACATCATTACAAATAGTAACAATAATTATCTCTTATACAGATTATTATTGCTATAAGCTATCTGATTAATAGATGAACCTGCCACTCTTAATTTAATTTTCGTGCTTAAAAAGTTTGGAATATCGATGGAACAACATTTTCACGATGGGGGGTTCATTAAGGAACTCTATTAATTTCCTGTATTTTTAGTATGGCATGCACATACAATAACGTTGTTATGTGTAATTGGTCTGACACCGGATGTATTTGAACATTTAATTAAATCTATCGATATAGTTTAAAAGAAAAATGAAACCAAAACGTGACATATTAAATAAAATTAGAACAGCAGATATTGGAATCCAAGTCCAATAAAGAATAGTTATAGCATGATTTTAATATGTCTAGTAACGTAGCTATGTGTGAGCGGCCGTCCTCAATATTTTACAGAAATGGTACTTTTTGAAAATGAAGTAGATAACATTAGTTGATATATTCAGAAGGAAAGTTGTGAAATACAACCAGTAAGACATGTATTCAAAGTGTAATTATAGTAGTCCGAAAGGGAGTGCTCAGTTTTTAAAAAAGTCTTCAAACAATCGCATTTTATTTGTAATTAATGCCACTGCATTCAGACTTATTTGTGGAACTCCTATCGGATATCTTAACTTATTTTCTTATTTTCACCTGGTTCTTCAGTACTTACAAAAGAGCATTCCAATCACTTCGAATCTAGTACTGACTGAATTGTCAAAGTGGGAATACTGGTTTCAGGAATAATGAAACTGTGCATCAACAATATCCATAAAACTGTAATGGTCTACACAGGTAGATGAAAATATTATAACAGATAATTTTGTTTCAATGAACCAAAGACAAAAAGGTTACGTTGTAAGTACTACTTACATTCCATATTGATAGATTCGTTGTTTAATTACTTTATTTTATTAATTAGCCAAAAGTTGTTGAATAAAACAAGTGTTTTAACTTAATTTATATCATAAATTCTATATATAAAGTAAATGCTGATAAAAATTTACTGTAAAGGTCTAATACTTAAGAGAAATTTTAATTATTTCAAAAAATTGTTTGAAACGCACCATGGTTCTTTTGAAAAGTGCTATAGATAGCTCCACTTAACGGAAGAGCCTGGTTTTGACACTGAAAGCGTCTAACCACTTTCCCAATAGAGTAATATATAAAGTTATTACAGTAGGCATACACATATAACAACATGAAGCTCCGCTGTCCAAAACCCTTCGGCTGGCCAAAGTCTGAAAAAGCACAAGAAAGTACCTATTGATAGTGTAATGACCGTACTAAAATAAATGACAGAAAGGATACTGCTCATTTTATCCCCATAATATTTTAAACTAGTTTTAACTAGTGTTACTGTGTAAATAGAAGGGGCTCCATGTGCATTTTGGGGAGGATTATGCATTTTAAAGTGGTACCATCGTGCCCGATCACATATTAAACCACATTTTTTTTGCTAATTTAAGTGGACATTTACCTACTGATAGTGTAATGGCCGTATTCAAATAAATGACAGAAACAGGAGACAGAAAGAAGCTGCTACTTTTACCACCATAATATTTGAATAAATTGGTGGCCAAACGTGATTTTTGTTTCAAAGATATCATAATATAGAAAAAAAGTTGAAAAAGCGGCATTACTCCAAAAATTCTTTGACGAGCATGTCCAATTTCGATAGGCTTCCCACAATTCACTAGATTCATAACATATCCAAATTTGGTGGACCTACATGATTTCGTTTAGGAGATATCACGGTGACGACAATACCCGGAGGCCAAATTTGGCGGAGGGGTAAAAAAGTGCTATGACAAATTTTAGCCAAACATATAAACCAGGTGACGCAATACATTTCCACTTTGTTTTGATTTGATTCTTTGATCCTATATCATAGCAAACAAACTGTTTCATTTCTTAAACATAACATGTTTTAACATTCATGTTGAATCATATGCAGACTTGAATTTCGCTGCCAGGAGATCATGGATTTGGCAATAACGTTACTTTAAATAATCGGACTTAACTTGTTATCCAGACATGCAAAGTGGGTGTACGGGGATTCGTTCATGTGTATTAATGATCTTGTATAACTTCGACTTTTATTACCGACTCAGCTCGGGCTGCGAGATAAAAGGGTAAAATTGAACAACGCAAATAATAAGCAATGCTTATCTAAAGTAAACAAATCGGTAGATGTTTTTTCACACACAAGAAAATTATCTTATTTAGTTTCTAGGAGTTTACAACATACAGGGAGGCATCTCTATATGTATAGAAGGGAAATGCTACAATTTATTATTAGAGTTTCAAATAGGCTTGTGAAGTGAAATGATACGAATGGTTAGATCCGGTAACTGTCTCTGGATCGCAAGGATATTAGGCAGTTTTAGATGTTGTGCATCTCCTATCAATTGTTTTTCCAATGTATGTACCATCTCTGAAATATAAAGTGAACAGAAAGTCCCATAATGTATCCATGTGTTGGGGGAAATTTGTCAGAAATGACGACTTTTTAAGAGACGAACGAATTGAAATGATATTAATATCTGAACCAGGAAGTTGTCGCGAGCTTCAAATTAAAATAGAACAACTTTTTGTCACCTGAAATTTCATTTAGTCATTCTGCAGAAATGGATCAATTCGTATAAACTTTGTTTTTATTTCCATGGAGCAAAGAAAACATTGGGTTACGAAACACCTTTACCATCTATAGGAAGAGTGGTAAAATTAATATTGGAATTTAATTACCGTGACCTTTATACGACCTTACTGAGGCTGTACCAATAATTTCACATCAACCCAGGAAAAGGGATATGTCATGCGATAAAAGGTATTAGTATTTCATAGATTGGTCTGAACTTGCGATTGTTCCACTGGATTGTAAGCCAGTGTCGGGGGTCATTTGATTTCCTTGTCACTTCTATGGTAATGTAATAGCTGATAGAAAGAAACCGGGTCAAATCGGAAAGACCAGCAAATCTTAATAGAAACTAGGAACCAATCAGGTCAATGAATGAACGTAGAGAAGCAGTTCTCTAACCTGCTACAACTCATCAACTATAAACAATTTGAGCAACTCTAAAACCAAGGAGAATCCAATCAAATCAAGGCAGTATTGGTTGTTTTTAATTTCTATATGGAAATGAAATATCAGGATTTCACTCGTATAAAAGCGATATCTCGTTGGAGTGGAATAACACTTTTGTCTCTTCATTTATCACATTTAGAGCAGAGGCAACGTCATCAGCCATCATGTTTCGAATAACGTAATTCTATTTGACCCCATGTTTATGTCTGTTTATAGCGACATTGCATTGCGTCTTGTGGCTGTCATCGTCATAACTTGTTGCTAGTAGCGTTGAGGGTGATCATTGACCTAAATCCCTATCTAACAAACAATAATCGTACATTTTCAATGATTTGGCGTTATTCTGATACTGATTTGTAGGGCTTAAATGGGACTTCTCCTACAGTATTTTGTTTGTCATCCAAGCACTATACCTATTTCACCATTTAATGTGGACAAAGTGTTGACAAAAGGTTCATCACACAAAACCATCATCCAGGTGGCGAGGATGAAATTCACATAATCATTATTTATGAATAAACTCACGACAGACTGACCTTCTCTTATTTGTGTATTCTGTTCTGTCCGTTTTTGTCTGGTAACTTTGTGGCAGAGAAACACACACGACATGAGATATTGTAGGTCATGACAATGGGTGGACAAACTGTTCTCAATGACCCGAGAAAGTGATAGAGTAACAGACTTCCGAGTGAAATCTTCTGTTTATGATGAGCTTTGGTCAGAGGGTGATATATCAATTAATACTGACGGAATAAAACTACACCGTACGTCAAAGCGGGAAGGTAATCGAAAACAACCTATGTAAAAATTACTGTATTTATTGGGTAATCTTTATTCCATTTGAAAATTAATATCCTCAAGCTTTTCGGTTTATATGTGTGTTCTGATGTTTACCGAAATGCTAAAGGATCAGCAACCTATATAGCGACGTAAATAGCCATACGCAACCATAAAACGCGAAGTATTTTGCACTGCTGGAAAATAATAATCTTCCAGTTATATCTACTGCTTTTATTTGAAAGTACTGTCCTTACATCTCAGGAGGGCAAGTCGATTAGACAAAAACACCTACATTTAGGTATTTAGTCGGATCAAGAAAGCAATTATGCGATGAATCGTCCGAAATACAT
>JAVFBX010090819.1:0-16392 GCA_034783855.1 Mopalia kennerleyi | reverse complement strand
GACATTCATTTATGCCTTATCATCAGGCTTGACGAATTTCTTTGAAGATGAGTAGATCATGCAGGTACCATTTGCTAGGCGATTCCCATCATGCCTTGTGATTCAACGATAAATACTACGTTGTCCAACAAAATGAAATAGACCCTGACCCAGAAAGACCATAATATTTTAAACAGATATGTTAATCGGGTTGATTTCGATAGCATATTTGTTACTTAAAAGTATGACTGAGCTCTAAACTGCAAGTAGCGAAGTAGAAGACCACTATATGAAAGTATAAACTATTTTCACACAGGAAATACTCTCCGTCCACCTGTGTGGAAATTATTTCATGTATGTGTAATTATTACATTAACAGGGAGAATGTGCAAATATTTTTCACGCAAGTGATGCTATTTTCACCGAAAGAAAGGTGAAACTAAAAACTTTGAAAATATTTAACGTCGTTTTTGGACCGAGTTTAAATAGCGATTAGTGTGACGCTTTTTAAAACAAATAAATGGCAACGTGTTTGTGTACAACTTCGTTAATTTGGCTTTTTAAGTGTATAGATATGGCGTAAAGTGAAATGGAACTGATTGGTACTCCATTCATCACTTGAACTACACCTAACGTATGACACAACAAAAACCACAGTGTGAGGTCAAGTCTGCAGTGAGAATTCCATTACACATTGTCAATGGCTACACGATAGCTTACTGGATTTAAAAAAAAGTAAATTGAGTCTCACATTTAAATACTTGTATTCAAATGATTATTTCACTCTCATGCAGATTTATTGATTAATGTTAAATCAAACAAAATAAAACTTTTTTTCATTTCTTCATTTTTTAAATATTATTTTATGTTTTATAACAATTTGTATATATAGTAAATTAATAAAACACTATACGTTTGTGCAATATTTTTTCAATTAATACCCATTGTCTTAATTATTGTAAATATCATGTTTTAGGGGTATAACTAGTATAGGTGATAGTCACTTGTTTACAATTTTTGCAGATTCAGAACCAGTAGTTATACAGGGGGACATCACACCTTGGTGAGTTCTTCGTGGTGTTTTGTTGACATCCATAGTTGCAGCTGCGTATCACATGGTTCGAATCAGTAAAGGTGACGGATCCCACTTCTGACACCAAAATGTTACGGTCAAACGCTATCTCAGTTATTTCCGTTCAAGCTTTTTATATATATATACGGTCGATCGATCAGGATGACGACCAATGCTGATTGTAATCAATTATTAGTCACTCTTTTTATCAGGTGTAAGATTTGAACAAAATTATTCTCTGTTGAATTTTATTTAATAAGACATCAAACACCAACAATGACTGCGCGATATAAAATAAGCCGTATACACGAATTTCCCCTTCTTTTAAGCGATGCTATTCCTATTGCATATAAACCCTGGGTTATAGCATCGTCTCCTCCTGTATCGCTGTATACGTTTGTAAAGGTTGTATGCAGTTTTTATCTGTTACAGCTTTAAGTGGGACCTAAATCGTTTCTCTTTGAATATCATTACATTTGATCAAGTAAGCATACAGTTGGCCATTGGCAACTTTTCTGTTACTGTAATGTACTCATTTTGTCCTTGCGTTTCTAGCAATTAAATTATACCTGCAAATATTCCATACTTCTGTCTTGCTATTTTAGTGAAGCGTTTTTTGCCCTCATAGTAAAAAAAAACTACGCAGTTGACTAGATTATTTCCCACAAATCCTGATTTTTCGTCTGCTTTTATAGGGAGCATTGTCAGTCAAAAACAATAGATCATATCCCCTCAAGAACCAAGGAGAACACATCCTGTGGCGTGGATTACCCCCAGGATCACTCGTTCAGGCGTGCAATGTCGTTACTCTCCCCCCCCTCTCCCCCAACACACCCTCACACACATATACACACACAGTTACTTAGCTTCAGAGCCGGGTAAGCCAGGGGAATCACGTGATTATCATGACAGAAAGCCAACTGACAGGCTTTCATTTTAATTTTATTCACGCTTGCCTATCAGGCCATAAACAACTACAGTGCACTGCACTATACTCATCATTTATTTCATAGATACATCTCATACTGATACAGTGTAGAATCCTTCCTGTGAAACAGTAAAACAGTGGTACTACTTGTCCTTGATCTACAGATACAAAAATGTTCAATGCGGAGTTTTAAAATTCATTTTCGGGTACCTGGATATTTATATTTCATTTTTGCATATTTTTAAGCCTGACACACCTTATATATCTTAATAATAATCGTTTGAATTGATCATAACTGTCACCCAAGACTCGCAGAATCAAAAATCGCATCTTTGGCTAAGAATTTAACAATATGGTATGGAGTGTCGCTTTCTGTTTATACTTCCATTTTTGACTGACCTCTTAATGTTCACGCGAAGGAAGAATCCCATTTTGTTACCATCAAGTATCATCTGGATTTTCAACGCAGACTGGGAACTTTGGGATAAACCTGCGCCGTCACTGTCTTGCCAGGCAGTCACGAGACGGTGCCCTACTTTAAGCCACAGCAAGCGTTACGAAAAATCCAGTTGCTTAAACATATGAAAATGTGTAATGTGGGTCAACCTTTAATGTAAACGAATTTTGATTTAAAAATGATTAAATATGTTAGTATGTTCGAAAAAGGAATTGCATTTATCTACAGTTGCATAACATCATAGCGTAGTCCCCGTGTATTTATACAGCTGTAATTTTCCTGGCTACGACCGCACAATTACCGCCGTTTTAGTGAATATCAATGCATTCAAAATGGTCCTGGTTTATAACCAAGTGAGCTGTACGTAAGGCCATTGACTAAAAGCTACAGATTCAAACGATACACAGTTATCGAAGAAATTATCAAACAAATAGTTTCTTATCTAATAACAAATTTAAGTACTGAGTTGTACGAATTTAAAATAAGGAGAAAACGAAGTATAAGCATTGAACAACAGTTTCAAAAATGGCTTCTTGTGAAACTTATTTTACTTCTGACAAATGTTAATTCGGGACTTTCAAAGCTGCATGACGAAAACGGAAGTACCGATAAGAAGGTAAGCCCCACAGTGCATCAGAATTAGGAGAGCGCTTAAAATGTGTGGTTTAGTGGTTTAAGACCATTCTGTATCTATAGCAAAGTCTATAGCCAGAAAAAAACAACAACACAGGTTTAGTTATTTTGTAAATATCGATATATCGTCAAAATTTTACCTGACTGTGTCTATACTGTATACTATACGGAGACGGTTTTAATCAAATCACCTACAGTAAACAACTAGGTGACAGTTAGAAATTTATAAATTTCTACACGTGTGTATTTTTAATAGCCCAGACTGATTAATGTTTTACTTCAACAAATAAACCAAATATTCATTTATCTGTTATTAAATATATAGGTTTATGGTTTGATTTAATGTTTGAAATATATCTGAAAAGCTGTCCGAGCCACACAGGTTTATTAAACCATGGAGGTATATACGATATACCTCCATGATAAACTTCTTGGCTATGGTTATGAGAGCGCAGAGCGAAACGACATATACACCCTGCACAGGAGAATGGTAGAGAACGCTGCTCAATACGGTGGCCCAGGTGCGTCTTAAGTCGACACTATATGACTAGGTGTTAAACAAGCCAATCAAATCGCCTCATTTAAAAAAAAAACCTTTTTATTTATTTATTATATCAAGTTAATTTTTTTTTCTCACGTCAGTTTATGTTGTCTTACGTGAGCTTGGTCAAAATGCACGCCTCTGAAATTTTCTTTCTGATCTGTCTTGTATGTTGTTCCAAATGAAGTGTCTTCAAATTTTTTGACGTTTAAGATTAGGTTTTAATCACGTAATATAGCACACCGGAAACGTTGTATAACGATTTGTCGTGTAGCAAAGTATACAGGAAACGCGATGAAGCCAAACCGAAACATATCATTCTTAACTAGCCAATCACAGGACTGGAGTAATTACTTTTCTGCACAAGATACGCCCACCGCACCCCTTAAGGGAAAGGCAACTATTTTTCGACCTAAGCTTATTATTTTTATTGCATATTTTCAATGACTACCATCTGTATTGTACTTGCAATCGAGTTTGCATAGCTATTAATAAGTTAATTTAACAGTCGGGACTGACGTCATTGTTCCAAAAACACGGTCGATCACCAGTGTGGCCGTTTGCTTATGTATGTATTGAAAGGCATCTGTAACAACACGGCGTATACACAAGCTTGGCCATCCATGCGCAATGTTAATCTGTTGTATACATATCAACATAGCTCTTTGAGTAACGCATACGTTTAGCATGTTTTCGGCTTTTTAGTACCAGGTTGTTTGTTGTTGTTGTTGTTTCGCTTGGGGACGGAACCCTCACTTTCGGCTTTATATGAAAGCATACACCAGTGCAGGCAATAGGGGACAACCACGACTAGATTATATAACTATCGTGTTTGGAACAATGACGTCAGTTCCGATTTTTTAATTAACCAATTAACGGCTATGCTAATTCGATTACAAGGGCAATGCAGATGATTGTCTCTGAAAATATGCAATAAAAATAATAAGTTATGGTCGAAAAACCGTTGTCTTTCCCTTTAAGCATTTTTATGAATATGTGGCGAGTCTTTGAAATGAGGGGTTGAAATAAGATAGTGCTCAAGTGTCTATTTTGAATGTCGAGAATTTATTCATTTGCCATAACTCTTTAATCTTCAAGAAAACATCCCTATTGACTTGTCCAATGGCGATGCGCTGACGATGAGTACCAAAACTAGTAAATTACCTCACGCTAGGTTTGAAAGTTGCGAAACTACGTTCCGCACATGCCCAAAGGATAACACTGTGTAACAATTTATTTTTTTCTTCTAGGCTATACACATTCTCTATTATGTCATAATGCTGCCTCAGACCTTGTTATAATGATCTTTATTTAGACTATACATATTCTCTTTCATGTTTAGTAATGCATGCATGACTAAATAATGCCTGCTGTTCCCAGATGGCGCTATTGGAGTAAAAGTGAGCAGAATGTTACCTAGGTTGGCGTTAGGTCTCACTCCAGGATTATATATAGACGAGTTTATTAGCCTCTCAAACAGTTCCTCCACTGTGATATTCTGTGCTTTTATCAACGTCAGTAGTCTGCCAACAGAAAATAATCAAATACAGTTCGGCTTACCTGTTAATGTGAATCGAGAGAAGGGTTAAGTTTTCAATCCACCAGTAATTAACACGTCCATCAGACGAATGGCGTGGCGGCTTTTTTTATATACAAATGTGTATTTTAGCCAGAATCCTCCAACAAACAAAAACAACCCAGAAGCCTTCAAGTTACAAAGGAATGTCACATTCCCACTTAAACATGTCAGTACAGAAGCTACTAACGTTTGTCTTAATTAACAGACAAGGCAGAAAAAATACGATTTACTCAAAAAGGTTTGTCGAAAATTGGTAGGGAATGTCGCATAATTGTAATGTATCTATCTATAAATTTTTATAACACTTTTCTCACATTTAATAATATTAAATAAAGATTGAAAGTGTTGTACCTCTGCTGTCATAAATTAATAATTAACGTTAAATTTGAGAAGATTATTTTGTTATTAGCCAACTCAAACTCAAACGTTGATACAACTACTTTCTGGCTTGTATAATTATTGACTCGTCTGAACAACGTTTCGCTGCCTATGCTGAAATATGTTATCAACGTAGGTTAATCAGTTTGTATATTGACATCCATTTTTCTTAATTGTGCATAACTTACCGAGATGTGCACCTCTACGGGCTGACCAAATGTAAATTAGAATACATATAATACACAAAGGTAACCTACGAAACCACGACGACACCGATATGGTAATGAATACGGATCTAAAAACAAACTTTGTAAAAATGGATATGAAATAAAGTATATGAGTACAGGGCCGCCCAATTGATCACGAGAACCGACCCTTAAACCACATTGTTAACAACAACACGATACCCAAAGACCACAACAAGCTGAGCAGTTAGTTGTCCGCCGCTTAAGGTTATTTTGAAAGAATAATCCCAGTCAAATCTCCTTTTCCTACTTTAGTTTAAGAACAGTTTTTTTCGTTCAAACAGTAAAGTTATTGTGTTTATCATCATATGGGTGTAAAATGCAATGTCGGTCACATTTTATGTGAAAATTGGTGAAATACAACCACATCTATGGTATCAACAGAAAATCGTTAATATCTGAATTTGAGTGCTGGCTGTATCGGTTTTGCGGAAAAGGGGCAAATGAAATTCAGACAGTTAAGTGGCTTGGAGGAAAATATTTTTAAAGTTGGAAATACGTCAGTGAATTCTTTCTTCAGTCTTATGCAATGGTGGCAAAAGTATTCAGTGGGGGTGATTTGGTGAATGCAATCATGGGCGTTATCCTAATAGGATGAGACTATATTTCAAGTTTCAAGTTAATCCGGTAATTTCTATCAGAGTTGTACCGGTAGTGTTTCTTTTATGTATACATACATGAATATTGTAAAATTATGCAATGGCGACTATTTTGTCTTAGGGAATTTGGTGAAATGCAATCGCGTTCTTTCTGTTAATGTGAGGAAGCTACATTACAAAATTCAAGATATTCAGTGAATTTGTTATCAAACTATCATGTTCACATAACATAGACATAAGTACTGTAAAATTATGCGATGAAGGCCATTATGTTTAACGGAATTCGGTGAAATCCAATGCCATTTGCTGTTGTTTTGAAGGCAGGAAGCCATATTCAACGTTTGAAGTTAATCGGTGGATTTGTTTTCACGCTAGCATGTTCACAGACATGACTTACTTACTTATTTAAATTATTGGCGTGTCCATTAGGGAATGATTTACGCCATTTTCACAAAGATTAATTTGTGACGGTTGGACCAAGAGACACCGAGTAGCATATCTAAGTCCCCTCCCTCTACTATAGTAGCGGTGGGCAATAATTAAGTATACAATGCGATTACTTTGATGAAGCTTATCCAATTGTTGTTCCACCATACCTGAATAATGTTTGTTTCTCCAGGGCAGTATATGAACCAAAATAAAGCAGAATAGAGCCAAACTGTTTTCTTAGGAGATTACAATTTAGTAAGTGGATCTATTTAAGTGATTCAAGCTGTAAAACAAATCAAGTACCATCAATACAAGTCGATATGGGGTGTCGGAATCCATTTCATTCATCCATCAACAGAAGAAACCCTGCTATACGTGTCTACGCCAGCTTTTATCTTCGATGTAGACCCATTTTAACAGGCTAAAAGTCAGCATACATCCCTTCCCTTTCGCATGGGTGAAATTGGATTGCTGCGGACGACAGCTAGATAATATGGCTTGGGAACCATAAACAATATTGTTAAGCGTAAAATTTACAAGATGGCATAGATGTTAGTCTTGGAACAGCTGTTTATGATGGTATTAGGCGGCCATCTGGTTTAAATTACAGTTCATATTAGGTGATGTGTCAGCCAGGAAGGCTAGGTGTGAAGAAATGACCAGCATGTAGAACCATATAAACTATCACCACATCGTCTTTATCTCTACAACACAATACAGTTCCCGTACGTTTCATATACCACATGCACGCAATATTTTCTTTGCGACAAAAAGCAATGATTATTTATATATTCTTTGTACATTTCAGTGTTCTGCATTTGGCTTTAGGTTCAGTTATAAACTTAAGCATTTATTTTGGTAAATAGTCAGACTGCGCCAATTTGTAATCGGTTGTCACCTTGACAACACTAAATGAAACATTAAACATACGGTATTTACCAAACAGAATAGAGGATTTTCAGAAAGTAGGATTGACAAAGTGGTAATTACATTCACATCCAACAAATAAGATATACACAGCTTTTAAACAACCTAACGTTTAATAGAGTGATCTCATAAAGAACGGATCAGAAACATGCCGATAACCCCCCGAGTGCCAGAAACATGCCGGTAACCCCCCGAGTGCCAGAAACATGCCGGTAACCCCCCGAGTGCCAGAAACATGCCGGTAAACCCCCGAGTGCCAGAAACATGCCGATAACCCCCCGAGTGCCAGAAACATGCCGATAACCCCCCGAGTGCCAGAAACATGCCGATAACCCCCCCGAGGGCCAGAAACATGCCGATAACCCCCCAAGTGCCAGCTGCTGAACTGAACTGTCATCGTGACGTAATCAATATAACATTATACTTGTATTCAAATATCCAGCCGGTAACTGATCAATCGGCCTATACTTCCACTCAAGGTAAAAGTAATAGGATATTTTCTGTCAGTACCGAAGGAAATATATTCTGTCAGCTGACAGACGCTGACCTATCCTCTTGTCCTTTCAGTAGTCATTTTAGCCGTATCTTTCCTTTCACAAATGTGCTATACGTTTCTATTTAATAGTAAACTAGGGTAAACATTTTCTTTCAGAAGGGACCTAAAACAGTCATTTCCTCTAAGAAGTGAACTGAAGCAAGCAGGTTCTTTCAGAAGTGAACTGAAGCAAGCAATTTCTGTCCGGAGTGAACTGAAACAAACGATTTCTATCCGGAGTGCATGAATTGAAGCAATAGTTTTCTTTCAGGAGTGAGCTGAAGCTAACGTTTTCTATCAGTAACAGACCGTTCCAGCTATTATGTTGGAGGTAATCAGATTGCCACTGCTGGTAGAGTTGGAACAAATTGTGGTATACTGTGGATGATGTAATATTAAAGCACACAAAACATGATGAGAAAGACTATGTAAGTAGTTTCTTACCAAACCAATTTTTTTTGGCGCTTGCTTTACATATAATTTTGTTTGAAATTGACAAACGACATCTGAATCTACGGATTGTACGTTCACACTCAGCCCCGTAAACCATTGGTTCATTTGTCATCTCAACAAATTTAAGGCAGTGTGGTCTATATGCGACCGTAAGAATATAAAAAAAGAATTAATCGATAGGGGGTTTTGTCGTGTTTGGAGAAGTTGGAATACCATCAATAGCTATATTGGGATTCCACGGTGCCAAATTCTATTCTTATCTATCACTCAGCTAATGAACATGAATACAAGTGACCAAAGAGTATTTATATACACTGAATATATAGTATCGTAACATTCAGTTCCGTGAACTATTCGATCAATATAAGCCCACCATTGACTGATATAGTCTATAATAAAGACCATCAGTAGCTCAGTTAAACGGTAACTGACATTCGATACACCAGTTGGCATTGCCAAAATAAACACAGCAACAGCTGGGCATGCCGACCAGCTGCAAGCCGAAAAGCTGACATGCCGCATATTTACTTAAACCTGCATCTGCAATGATATATGTTTACATGTTTACCTGTTGCTGTATACACGGGCCGCTCTGATACGGCCATATAACATTACACTGTTCATCGGGGTAAGGGTATAATGGTATTAAGATTAATGTTAAGGTAGATGAGCTTAAAAAGGGAACTTACCCAAACAATACGAAGAGAAGAGTCGTGTCCATGACGGGAGAAGGGAGGAGAAAATGGTTGGGATGTGCGGGCAATCGTCGAATGCCGGAATAACGGATGTAACCTGAAGGAAACATAAAGCACTGTAAATAATACATCGACCATATAACCCCGAGCAATCTCACTCCAAACTACGAATTATAGACGCCTATTCCTTGCAACTCCATCGAACATGAAATACTGCAGACACGCGTTTGGTAGGTTTCCACCTCGTCCTTGTCTTCTAGACAACCCTCGTATATTCAACCGTATATATCAAGCAGGTTTCCGTCACATATCGCTGTGATCCGCTCGGGACAACACGCCTTAGGGACAAGGTCTGCATCAGTTTGCCCCGTGGATATAATGTCTCTTTAATCAATGCCTTTATCGCCCATTCTACTCGCGCCTAACGGATTCAGATGGCCCATTGTTTCAGGGTAACTGGGTTATAATGGCTGGACAGAGGTGTTCCCTCTGGTCCATCATCTGTGTCCTGCACACTTCATTTATCTCAATTATCTTTCATTAGCAACAACTATCGCAGTGATACGGAGATGTTAAGCAGCTATTGCTGGGTTGTTACAAGGTTGTCGGCCGCCACAGTTGTGTATAGTAGACTAAATATAAATCTATATCAGCGAGCATGAGAAGGCTTTCCTTAAAATAACGTCTCTAAGATAGGAGATATACACCAGAAAAACTCACCGGGAGCGTGTGCACCATTTCTCAACCTAGGTGTTTACATTACAACATCTCATTCTCCAAATTAAAACAAGTCTAAAAGACAAAGCTCCACGTGCGTGATGTTTGAACCGCTACCAGCATATCGATCAGCAAACAGATAATTACACTGGATTCAGGGCGTTGTTCAATGGGCCAGACAATGGGATATAGGCACTTACGCTGCATGGATAATCTCAAAAAACATTTTGCTTTGGGCAGTGGGAATTACAATCCGGTCTGAACACAAAACACAACATAATGGATATGCCACGCCTCGTCTTAAATATGCCCAACGATAATAGTTAAAGGGGATGCGCCCTGGGTGTTTGTACGATCATAAATATACATTTCTAGTTAACATAACATTGTATCTGATATTGACATGGCGCTACATCGTGGGGATGGCACTAAGATCACTGTAAGCTGAACGACAACCGGTATCTTATCCTTTGTTACATCTGTCTTTTTGCGCTTGTTTTGTCTTCCTACTGGTGTTGCTCGCGACATCTAGTGAGAGTTACTGGCACGTTTATATGGACTGAGACACCGTTCTATTAGCAAAAAGCCGTTATTGTACAGCATAGTAAACTCCAATAAAACTAAAAATCCATAACAAATATCAGTAGGTACAATAGAGAATTATTTAAACCCCACTTGCTCATTTACATCTCTTTAATTTTAGTGACAGAAATGTCGACATTTTATGATATGCTCTTATATATACTAATAGAACAATTTAAAATTATATATTGTTCAATTGTTGCAATAATCAGTGAAACAGCCATGGTATTGACGTTGCGTGAAGGGTTATCTACTCGCTAGGACGTGTAGGGCACTTTAAGGGAACACCAAATCCCAAAACAATAAATAAACTGCTCAATAAAGGTGTACTGTTTGGGTGGTGCTTCAAGTGTGTTCAATGACTCTAAATGATTTTCAATCAGATAAAGGGATTGTAGTAAAATGTATATTACTTTCTACTGTTAAATGGTTCGTTAGCTAGCAGTTTTTGCAATAAAATATTACTACATTAATAGTAGTTGGGTATCAAAACGATATCCCACCACTATTCATGTAGTAAACAATTAGTACTCGAAAACGCATAAGCCTTCCTTATTATGTAATAGCAAATACTAACCGAGTGACTCTAATCGGATCGCATATTTTCGCATATGCTTTACACCCTTCTTGCATTGCTTGTCTAAAAATGTGCTTACCTTGAGATGAATAATCAGTGAAAGGGGATGTTGGAGCGATACTTCTTATCAAACAATCTCTGTAACTTGGTATATGCCACGGCGCATGTCCTTTTTGGAAAACGCTAACTCCAGAGTAAAAATCCCAGGCAGTGTGAATTTCATGAGAAACATTCCATATTTTATAAATGCATTTTTTGATAACGCTGTCTCTAGTAAAATATAGATAGTATGTTGTTATGAGAAGGTTTGCTGCTTTTAACGCGATGGAGTTAAGAACTCACAGAACTTGTATCTTACATTATACCGAAAAATGATATCCTACCGCTACGTAATAAGTCCTCCGAAACAAGTCCACAATACACATGTTGTCGATGTGGCATCAATGAGTATATCCTGGTAAGAAATACTACAATACTTGAAAGTCTGTCACTTCCCTATGTCATTGTCCTATAGAAGACACATTAGCCGTGTAGCGTAACCCCAGCTCATTATTCACATGTGAATGCATACACCCATAGTATATATTCTCGACATCCACTATGAATGGTCAACATTGTTAATGACAGATGGTGTATTCCATGCGTATTGACTTCTCATATACATTTATTGCTAAACGATCAGCTGACGCCAATGGAAGCGATACACAGTTTACTACGGTTATTCAGTAAAGGGGTTCGCTCATTGTTTAACGAGGTTTTGGACTGGGATACATGAATGATATATACACACGATACCGATCAATTGGTTCTTAATCAAATTATGTAAACGCGAAAATGCTTTGGGTCATTTTTGATTTTTATAGATGGCGTTAGTGGTAGACAAAGTCTAAATTTAAATGTAAATAACTTTAAAGCCAATCAGCATGGTCCAAAAGAGTCTATAGTCAGTCCCTCACGAAATATGTCCCGGTATACTCGAAAGGTCTTGCGTAGAATCTGTCAAATTAACACATCATTGAGTTCGAAAGATTTTAATATCCAGTGTCATATAATAAACTGCAGCGCACTGATATAATAAACTACAGGCTACTATAAACTGATACGATATAATAAACTGCAGCGTACTGATATAATAAACTACAGGCTACTATAAACTGATGCGATATAATAAACTGCAGCGTACTGATATAATAAACAACAGGCTACTATAAACTGATGCGATATAATAAACTGCAGCGTACTGATATAATAAACTACAGGCTACTATAAACTGGTGCGATATAATTAACTGCAGCGTACTGATATAATAAACTACAGGCTACTATAAGCTGGTGTGATATAATAAACTACAGCTTACTTTTAATATGTTGAGGTATAATAAACTACAGCCAACTGTAAAGCTGGGGTGATATAATAAGCTACAGCATACTTCTATTCTGTTGTGATATGATAAACTACAGTCTGGCATGATGTGATAAACTACAGGCTATTATACAATGGTGTGATATAATAAACTATAGCCTACTGTTAATGTGACCTGATATAATAAACTACAGCTTAAGTAAATCTGGTGTGATATAATAAACTACACTCTATTGTAAATCTTGCGTGAAATAATGAACAACAGCTTATTGTAAATCTGGCGTGATATAATAAATTACAGCCTACTGTTAAAATGGTGTGATATAATAAACTACAGCCTAGTGTAAATCTGGTGTGATATAACAAACTACAGCCTCGTGCAAATCTGGCGTGATGTAATAAACTATAGCCTGCTATAAATCTGGTGTGATATAATAAACTACAGCCTAGTGTAAATATGGTGTGCTGTAATAGTCCAGCTGGTGTGATATAATAAACCAAAGCCTACCGAAAAAAATACAGTAATCACAAAGCGATAACTATAGCACATAACACCAATTAAGCAGCCGCAATGTCTGGTTAGAGCAAAATTTACAAATTATCATGGACCGCTTGATTCAATAAACCTCCTTAAACATATATTATAGAGTGTGAAATAGAATGTCCTTTTGTTGATTGTTAAATTGATCTGACGTATATGACTGTGTTGTTCGAATACAATGACGAATCTATAGAATTCTGAATACAGAAACAGGAAACCATTACATGTTCATCCCTTGAATTGATTAAGCTTCCATAAACTAGAGATTGAAAGGGGGAGTTAATGGCAGGAGAATTCTAGACACTGATCTATTCTGTAAGCTCTGCCATCAAACAATATAAAGACATTAAAGAAGATTGATTGTTATATTCGCTATTATCTGGGATTAAATTGGCGCATCTTCACAAATCGTTTATTCTCGATCGATAACATCTTTAGAAGTTGGTTGAACTAATGAGACAAGACTCGTCTACGGATAGATTGTTAAACACTTCACAGAAATGTATAAATATAAGTTGTTATCCATAAAATCTTGCCTCGTTGCACTATCCATGTTATTGATGGTTCAGACATTTTAAATTCACTTGTCGATTTATCGAACTGCTACATTGCGTGGAATGGTTTGCAATTCAGAAAAACAGCTGCCCCTAATTCATATGTGTTGTTCTGACTAAAGGTGCGTTAAATGTGCATCCAATAAGTCAATATTATAGGCGTTTAACTCAAACTATACTAGACTACTGTGTGAAATGTCTGTTTACTATGTATACAATGCTGACCAGTGTACTTTCTTAACATACGTTGTTCAAGTTTTATTCAATGATCCGATATACGGTCTGATATACAGGTTTCAAGAACTGCGATATCCTCTATATATTCTTAATTCCAAGCAGCTCTATGTCACTGGATGGTTTTTCGCTGAGCAGTAGCATTTCCAATATGGACGTCACACATACATAGTAATTGACAGGGTTACTTCATAAGGTTTCGCTATCCTTTCTATCGACGTGAGAATACATGCACTGACGTATAGATTCATATCCCAGCTTTCTATCACTGTGAGAATCCATAAACCGACGTCCATGCACATCGTAATACACAGCAGGATTACCAAGTCCAGCTTTATATCTTCCTTAATATTCACTTGCATCCGTCTCTGTACATTCAATAACTGTAATTTATCTCCCGCAGGTATGTCGTGCGATGTAATAATAATGACATTAGGAATGTCAATCATCGTCTAGTCACGCTAATGTAGTTTCTCTTGGGAAAATTAATCTGCCTCTACACCATTAAATCATTGAATTTACCATCTGCGTTATGTATAGTTCTAACTTAATTGTGCATCTATACGTCTATGTTATTGCCGCATTATGTTCACCGTACACTCAGCATACTTTCATTCTTTGGTTTAATCACACGGAGAGATCTCCCAACTGCTTCGCCAAATATTTCTTGAGTTTAAACCGAATCCTCAATGGCGTATAAACCATGTCATACAGGATTCCCCTAATGAGGTTTATCTTAACTATTATTCAAGTGGCTTGTATACACAGCGTCAAGGCAATATTTATGAATTCAAAATGTGTTGTAAAAGCACAATTGTGTATAGTTAACGGTAAACTTCAAACTGCATCATAATGAAACATTTGTTATTATTTTAAATGAATGAATACATCAACTGATTCTTACTAAGAAAAAACCCAGAACAAACTTCCTTAAAGTAGACATAGATCGCCCTTCTGTCTCCTTCACTTTCAGGGTTGAGCTGAGGCCTTTAGGGTTAGAAAATATTTGAAATGGTTAAATTATTAATGTGCAATATTTGTTCTGCATGCCTTTAACTAAACATCGAGCACAAACTGTAATTTTCAAAGCAGTAATGCTGGACGGATATGTCAATAATTTGTGCTACTTCTGTAGAAACAATGGGCATGCATGATTCATTCCGGTTTTTCAATAAATAATCACATTTTCCATTCACTGGATGCTTTTAACATCTGCTCAGACGTTTCATATAGTTCTTACCAATTATAGTTGTCTGATCAGCAGCAATTTAAAGGTATCTGGCTTAAAGCTAAACGAATACACTTACTCATACCGGAGACTGTTGCAAGAAAAAGAGCTTTGTACAGGTTGATGTATGTCGACGCATGTGTATACATACATTTATTATCAATGTGAAAAATGCTTTTTTATATTTGGCAAATACTTGGTAATTCAATGGCGAGCTCAATAAATACCGTATTAGAATACAACAGCCTGTAAGCCAATGTGAAAGGCATTATTATTTTTTTTTGCCAGTTTTAATGGATTGTCTGAAAAATGTTTATCGTAATGGTGACGTCAGAGGTGATGAACACAGCAGGTCTGCATTTGAGGACTGCTGAGAGAAATGAAGTTAAGTAAAGGATGATGATAGGTTCAATGTGGGGCCATGGGTCGTCCACACCATTCGCCTTTAAAGTTTTACGAATGTGAAAAATTAAAAATAACTAGACAAAATGAATATAGGCCTATACATGAATAAGATGAGCTGAAACATATCGTTCTCGGAGTGCAGAGTACCCCAGGTTGTTTCAGTTTATGTGCGAACCTATATGCAATCACAACAAGTATCAGTACCAGCTTATCCTAAAATAGCCACATTCAGTTGTGGCTAGATAAAACGCAGTCCTCTATATCATTATTTAACAAGTTCTGTTTTTATAATAGCCTCGGATCGACAGAAATAAAGGAACGATTCTAAGAAGTTTAACAATGTTGACATGCATATAAAACGTTATTCATTTGGTGATTCTCACTGCTTCGGTCATGCCGCTGAAAACGACCGTATCGTAGGGAGCCTAAGTAAGAGCCATGAACAGATCATACGCTCTTATGGCCGGCAGTAAAAAGTTAAAAACGGAGTCTTATGAATTTGATAGCTCGTTTCCGGTCCTGTCTATTAGTCATAACGCAAAGGTAGGGGCAAATCCATATTTTGATAAAAAAAAAACATATTATTTCTTCACATATTTTATAAATAAGAAAAAACAGCCATTTGTCAATTTAACGTATATCAGAAGTCCATTAACTAGAAGTGCGAAACGCCCATATGAGTAGCGCGTACGGCATTGTATCCAAAATCGGCCTATTCAACTACTTGTCAGCCCTCATGTGG
>JAVFBX010090708.1:0-16393 GCA_034783855.1 Mopalia kennerleyi | reverse complement strand
CACCTTGTCCAGTCTCGTTTCGCCTACTTGCCATTTCTAATTCGAAACAAAAGAAGTAGGCGAAACGAGACGTCACCTGTGTAATATCCCTTGCCCAGTGGATAAAGACCGTCCCACCAGAGCCGTCAAATGAGCCATTTATCACCTAATAGACAACCTGTTGAGTTTACCATCTGAGAAATAATTACATACGTCTAGCGTGAGACAACAATGAAATGGCGCCTTCATTCTGGACTACCTGGAGTTCAGTCACATGTAATCGACTTTCTAGATAATAACCCCACGCACTAAAGTTTAAGCATAAGATGATACGAAAAGTTCACACGCCTAACTGACTTCCTGAATGTTGTTATGATGGTCAATATAACCTTGATTGCGTGTTATATAAAAACGGTTCAAGATTCTCACCGTACTTTACTACCGGTCAAGTACTCGTATCTGACTTGTCACATGTGCCAGCTAAGTAACTTTTCTGGACTGGTATCTGACTGATATATTATATATATCATTACACTATAATTCAGTTTTTTTCCTGTTTGTCTTAGTTTTCTTGCAATATTGTGTTAAAGGTCCAAAATTAAAAAATGAGTCAAACAGTGAAAACTTCTTATAACTATAGCTAAAAAACGAAAAAAGATATAAAACATCTAAATGACCGTTTTGTATGTTGAGCTGAAATGTGCACAAATCAGGTCTGTGGGTATAATAACGGCCGAGGAGTAGACATTTTCCGAGAACTGTACACTGAAAAATGAAAGCCGAGAAAACAGGTAAAATGTATTTCTGATATATTTCACGACAGATTTACCTCCTTTATGCTCAGTTCTTCGAAGTAATTCAATCTTTTTTTCTCACAGTTTGTTTATAATATCGAATTGACCCATTCTATGTATGTTTCGCAAATAACTATGTATATATATTGTGAAATATACCAGTTTTTCAATAAAATTGACACGAGCTGATCGTGTCAAATGTTAGTCGAATTGCATTCAAGCTGTGATCAATCTCTTAGTACACTAACACCAGTCAACCAACCACATGTGGCCTCAGTAAATCAGTGCTCAATATAGAATACACGGAAACTGTTGACGCGTAAGCGCAGCGGGCGGACTGTTATTCCTCTCCAGGTAGCTACCTGTATTTAATTGATTGTCAAAACCCCACTGTTGTAAATAATGTAGTCAAGTTTTATCATCAAAGTTAACGGTCTTCTAATTCAAATTTTTTGATCGGGTCGGCTCTGGGATAAAGATCACCATCCTAACATATTGAATATGCAATGATATAAACATCGCAAATTTTGAGCCGAGTAGCCTTAATATCTGAGTACAAAGCGGAAGTTATCCGGCCACTGTGTGTATTTTGAGGTGTTTAGAGAGGTTCTACGCTGATTTCACCCAAACACTAATACAGCAATGTCGTCAAATATCCTTTTTTTGCTGTTTCCTTCTTATTCTTTTTTGCTAATGATACCCAATTAGACGACGAACTGGATGCAGGCGACGGGTTTGATGAGTATTTGAGAACAGAATAATGAAGGTTGATTACACACTTCTTGTGTGTGACACCGATGACATAACTCACAGTCCCATTAGAATTTAATAATGTCATCTCCATTACAGAGGGATCTAGAGATACCTGTAGTTCTTACGAGGTAGGAAATGACGATTGATTACACACGTCTGTAGCGAGACACCGCCATCATTGAAAACAAATACATGTTAACGACAGAGGTGCCATATTTAAACTCTATTATTCTAAATTACTTCTTGGAAAGCATTGCCAGTATACAGAGGGTACTCCTGTGACATTAGAACGGATGTTACTTTGGACAAAATAAAATGAATT
The DNA here is from genome assembly GCA_034783855.1 of Mopalia kennerleyi. NCBI lineage: Eukaryota > Metazoa > Mollusca > Polyplacophora > Chitonida > Mopaliidae > Mopalia > Mopalia kennerleyi. The sequence continues at coordinate 14,545 of JAVFBX010090708.1, read as the reverse complement.
GGATCTGATTATGTGTAATATGCAGAAATGTAAGTATTCCATTGATAAACTTAATGTAAAGTGAACAGACACAAATCATGAAATGATTTATTTACAATACTTGCTAACTTTTACGAAGTGTTAATTGTTGTCGAAGTTATTTTCTTTGTTCGCCAATTCCTGAGGAAATTATGGCAGCGGATGCACTTTGGGTTTAGCTGATAAAATATTGTAATTTTAAAATTAACAATGATATTCGGATGGCCTAAACATAAAGACACATTGCACTATTTCAGTGATAAATATCCGTTTAACAACAACAACGACGAGGATATTGCTAAAGTTTCAATAAAATACGTTATTAGAAAATATAGCAAACTATAATTAAACTGATATATCTGTCGAATATAAGTCGATATTAATCTGCGATGATTCATTTCCTTTTCATGAGGGAAAAATATTAACGCTTTGTATTTTGTTTTCACGACAGGTATGAAAAAATTAATATTAATTTTGTCGGACTAGCGAGCAAAGTATGCTTTATTGGATTCAAGCAGAAAATGTAGCTGTTCGTTTAAAAGGTTCCTTCAAAACAGTACCCATTTATTCACACGAAAAGAAACTAGACTTATTTTACTATTTGACATAATGTTTCCGTGCACATGGACGGGGTCTAGTCACAAACACAGCTATTTGTATAGGGGAAAAAACCTTTACGCATGCGCCATGACTGCATCGAATGCTTTGTAAGGAAGTCAACCTTCTACCAATGGAGTGAGCTTATGTTCTGTCGTTCTCGTCTCCATTCGACCCGTAATTCCTAACAAATTCTAATTCTATGAAATCTAATCAGAATGGTAAGAATTATCACCTGGTAGGCAATAATGTGGCCGTGATGGACATCCATAATTGTAAACCAGGATCAGTCAGTTCATTGGAAATGATAACACACTAATATCTCACAAGATTCACGGCATATTTAAAACACATATAACATATTACGTATGTCAATGTAGAAGCCAGTGCATAAAATGGAATACATTCTCAAAAAGCCTGATTTTGTACAATGACAACTACATACTTTCTCCCTTAGTTTGCACAAATTACCATAGCACATTTGGAGAACATTTACTTTAATACGAAACGGGATAACGCTTTCATGTCTCCTAATAATATATGACATTTTATAGCTTTCGGGGTTTAGCCGGCTATCGGCTTCGCGAGTCTGTAATGTAATTAAGCCAATAATAGGTTTTTTGTTCTATATCAGAAAACTTAATTACAGTAATGGCATATGATCACAGAGAATCCAGAAATCTAACGAAATGATTGAAGACATGACCATCAAGTTACATATATTGGCACTATTCCTGGTATTTTGACATAACCCATTCTTGGCTTGAGTATACACTTATGTGGAGTAGATACCGTCTGAGGGCAATCAGTAATGTAATCCAGTAACCTTTAAATCAGCCACCAAATCTCTATCAGTGAATATCGACCACCTGCATTTCTCCTCTCACTTAATTACCGATAGTAATGTCAATGTCAACTTACTAAAAACAATTATAACAATATATTATATTACTTGATTTTAACAAATTTATAAAACTATTAAAGTAAATTTAATTTAAAAACAATATAAACTTAAGATGACCAAATATAGTTGTTGCATGAATCTATTGATCATATAGAACTGCCGATCATACTTTGAAATTAACCCGTATTATGCTTTGAATACACACACTTCCTGTTCAAAAAGGAACCCATATTGTATGCAGTATACGTCTAAACCCCAAAGTCATAGCGGCGCTGGGAATCTACTGATGTGCGGCCCAGAGGAAAGATATATACACCGGTAAATATTGCCGCACAATATAGAATATCATTGTAATAAACCGATAAAGACCAGACATGCATAACTCATTTGTAATCAAGACGAAGTTGATTTTGTTTATAAGAAAGGAATGTAACCCTTAATTTGATATATCATCAACTGGACTTAAAAAAAAGGTTCTTACTTTTCGAATGCCCCCTAGAACAAGTTTGATCCGCACCAACTCAGCGGTCGGTATTTAAATTTAAACAAATATTTATAAGTTTCCTTTCAGATTGTTATTAAGGATACATACATGCGCTCACGCACACACTGGTAAAGTTAGACACCTACACGGAGACAAGGTTCAATATTCCCTTGAATCGAATGAATCCACAAGGCTTGTTACACTGTTGACTAGGAACAGCAAACATCGTCTTCGGTGAGTCGTCAGACTGATAAATGGTATCAATAATACCATATAGATGGATTTGTCAGCTCTCATCTAGATTTGGGAAAATTAATGATCTTTATCCATGCCTTAGAGGTCTATTCATCATCCAAAGTCTACATGAGCGGAATATTCCACTTCGCGCTTTGACAGTTACTTTGTTCCTTGATAATGGATTTGCGGTCTCAGAACTTTTACAAGGTCTCTTGTTGGCACAGTACCTGATCCAAATCCTAACCCATATCTGTAAGATAATGAAATACCCATAATACATTTGTGATATTAAGGATGTGACCAGTAGTTCATTTTTTACATATGATTATTTAGTATCGTCTAATCTGTGTTACTGATTCTATCACATAGTAAAGAGGATTAATGACGCTAATCAATGTTCTTCATGCTATAGTCGTTTCTGTGAACTATGAACAAAAAGTGTATGACGTCAGTGTCTGGGATGGTGCCATCACAATCAACTCCGACTTATAGAAACGAATGTACGAAAATACCGCCATATCTTGTTTCACATGTTAACTGCGCCTTTTTTATATTAGTATTTGTTAAAATAAAATTTATTAATTGTTGATCCTTTATAGAGTCAAAAGGCGAGATTTTAAAAAACAAATTTCTTATTATCCTTATTTCAAATAAACTTTGACAAGGATGGACATATTCAATTGGTTTTTTTCTAAAATAAAACCAACAGTTAAAACTACGTTGTTAGGAATTTAACATGTGTTTAACAGTGTTTAAAAAATGATATGTTTGCAAGTTCTAATTGGAAGCATAGGGATGTCCCTTGTTATGTTATTAAGTTAATAGGCCTACAGGCCACAAAGCGGATAATCGCTTTTTAATGTCTCTCTGCAGAGAAAAGTTTTCTTACCGCAAGTCCTTAATATGCTAATGACCACATCATCCTATCTTACTTACAGATTTCACCACACGGACAACGGGAGAATCAATGACGTTGACGGAATATCGTGAATTTAAAAATCGTTTCCGTCTGGAAGAAACAGTGGTTTGATGCATGTACTTAAATCACTGTCTTCGATGATATAATATATAACAAATCCAATCCTCGACTAATAGAATTAAAATTTGACTGGAATATTCAAAATGGAGTTGGATCCGAGCTCAGCTGTGGTTACTGTTCATAACACCGAAGGAATATTATTTTATAGACGAAACGAACAGCTGTACATATATTATAGCCACACACTGGTATAGTACATGGCGGTCGTGTGTATGAAACGATCTCAAGCCAGACATTGAATCGCCAGTCAACCAGAGACATCGATTCTGTTTAATTTTCTACAGTTTGATAAATAAAACAGAAGATTAATATATGTCTGTATCGCTCAATTGTATCGTGGCAGTAAACGTAATTATACTGTGTTCACAGAAGCTCATGCCAGTAATGCTAAATATACCACACTCTTTAAAATATTTGCTTATTTCAAATCTGTGTATTCGAGAAACCAGATCCCCGTAAGACAATCACCATTAGTTTTAAATATTTATACAAAAGTGTCTGCGTGTTGTTTGGAAGGCTGATTTTCTATATAGGACATTTATATAACTGTTCTTTTGTTTTACATTTAGCAACAGCGTTGCATCTAAAGCCTTCAGCTTTTTTCAACATCTGTATAGCTCATTGACAGTTTTTTCTAAATTATGTCAAAGTGGGTAGACATTCGTCTAAATCCCTTTGACGCAAACAAACATAAATTCGTTCGCTATGTCAGGCACAGTATCACATCAATTATGTAAGGCTGTGTTAGGAATATCTATATGCCTTGAAGAAATGGCCAATGGGAGATTTGGTGGAAAACCGGACAGAAACCTAACAAAAAACCTATCAAATGCATCTTGTATCAATATTTGGCCTCAAATCCGCCAGAGAAATTGTTGTTGTTTTCACTGTCTATTTATTGTTGTGTATATTGATATTGACATAGAACTGTTTCTACTGAAGCAAAACATTTTATTTATTTTTACCTGAGTAGAAATATTACCTATTGGACGGAACTACCGTGAGATCATACGTACAATCATCTTAAGAGGGTGTTATTATCACCGTCTTTGGAGTGACTGATGTGGACTTCAAACAGATTTATCTGCAGTGATTATGATTTAACTTAGACGTTAATCCCTGTGATTTTCTGTTAATCATTCACCACTTATAAACATCAAGATTGATAGTCTTAGTCTAGCTCAGACACAAATAATCCACGGTCAAGTGGAATGATAAATAAATCCAAGTCATTCATTATCCTTCAACAGCCTGTCGGTGCACATTCACAGCCAATCACCGACCTGAGTTCGAAATTAATCAAATGGAACTCAAAACTGCCAATTACAGCGAATGTATGTTTTTACACAATTATCTATAACTTGTTATTATTGTCCTTCTTTTCGGGCGTGCGTTCTGAGGCAGTGTGTCCAGTATATAAACCGGACTAACTGCAGGTAGAACATCAAATACCTTCCACAACAAACCCCTTCAAAGGGTTTGGATGTCAAAGTGTGAGTGTTTACTGTTAGAGTTCACCCCTACTCTACAAGTTAAACACCAATAAATGAGTCCGTCGACATCAGGTATACGCGGGAGTCACACGAGGTGATTGGAGAAATCGTGAGGTCAGTTTTTACTAGAGCCAGGTATCGTCAATGCAGTCTTGCACTTGTTTTACGATGTTTCACTCTCGTTTTTCCATACCACTTATTGTATGGTAGCCTAAGAAGTGGACAATCTGTCTTTCACCATCAAGTATGCGTTAAAGTTTTTATATTAACATGGCAATGCAGCCAATCTACTTCAGCACGTGGACAAATCTTAACAAAGTTGGAGCGACATGCATAGATTATAACTGCTAGAAATTCGACAAATATGGCAATAACGTATTTATGGTGAGTAATTTATTTCTATTAAATCTAACGCAATACTAATAAATGACCGTATTTTGGTGTTGTAATCAGAATAATAGATAACATGTGCCGCCTGTAAGAGTCTCTTTCAGCTCTGGACAAATGGAAGGAGATTCAACCAATATCATTTTGTGTTTCCATAAAGGCATTGATTTAGGTGCATAGCCGATAGAACCTGTCTGAGATTCAAATTAATTCAGTGTAAGTATCGACATAATCCACTTCAGTACGATAGCTCAATACATCTATCCATTAACAAGATAAATGGATGCATTCGTTATATTGGATTAGATAGACACATCCGCTCCCGGTGGATTGTTACGAATGATGACAAGCACTAGCAGATATGAAAACTTTACACATTATCAGAATTTGTTTTAAGTGGGCTTCTATTATAAATGACGCAACAGACAGTTTAAGTAGGCCACTGGTGTAAATCATGAAAGGGAATTGACGGATACAATTCCTGGAGAACATTACCAGGATTAGGACATTGATATTTATGGAGCATAAGAATATCACTGAGGTCAGCTCCTAGTCTTGTGAGAGAAGTTTATGTTGCCTTGGTGCTGAGAAATAAAGGGGCAACCTAACCGATTTGTTTGTGATGTCGGCAGTGCGTCCTGTGATTGTCCAGCGTGTGTCCCGTCTTGTCTTCGTTTGCTGCCCGTGTCGTCGAGGGTTATTTGCGTCACCCTTTAGGCTGCCATATGTGAACAATAAGTACGGTGTTAACTCCATTCAAACCATATTACATTTACAAAATGTTAGAAGGATTGAATACGACACCATATAGTCTTCTTGATAGAAAACGTGTAACAATAAAGTTGGATTGTATGTCAAAAACCTTTACAGTCCAAGAAATTCGTCATTCAATATAACTGATAAAGAATCATGTTCCCCGTGGAAAGCCTGTTTAAATCTTGGACGGTAGGACTCTTCCTCCAAAGTTTCATCATTTTAACATGCATGGTGTTAATCCTATCCCACGGCCGTGCCTTAGAAATACGCTTGATCACGACGTTAATCCACAAACATACAAATGATGAGCCCTGTCGCCAGCAAGTTATGTACCGTTAGAGACATGTAGAATGTGTAATCTGGTTGTATATTAAACTAACCATGAAAGGAACACCTGGATATACTTGTTGTCTTTTACATTTATTAAACTCTATGGGCTCTGAAAGCCGTTCTACCCTCAGATTTGTATAATTTCCCACGAGAGAACACATCACGCAACTCAGCAGAATAAATTAAAGACTAACACGAAAGTGTTTTGCACAGCGAAATTTCACACTCTGTATTTCTGCCACCATCTTTATTTTGTATATTGTTCTGTTGTGGTAAAGTGGCGTTAAAAATGCTAACCATCGTACATTACCAATTACATACTGGCGCTTAACTGATTGAAATAACACTATTTTATTTTTAAGTTGATCAGTTACTCACAGCTGGATTTTTTCATCAGGTGGATCACGATTGTGAGATGTATGAGTTCCCGCGATCTTACTTTTAATACTTATTGAAAAAAAAAAAAAATTAAAAAATATTGCGAAGAGTGCAAATATTTCAGGTAAACTACAAGAAAAGATGATTGTCGACGTTTAATGACAGTTTCTGGGCTTCATATTGAGTCAGGCCTCAATTTTTAGATATTCTTTTATATGTAAAGCAAAATCATCGTGAATGGCATATCCTTTATTAACAGGAACATAACGTACTAAACCGTCGAAAGAAAAGCGAAATGAAAACAGCATGGAACACAAAATTATATCCTAGGAAACCGTGTGGAGTTTTCATAAGGTACGTGGAATTGATAAACGAACTGGATATATTCAGCATCTTTTTAAATAAACTGTGAAACGACAAGATTTGCTATTATTTACATACTATAGATTGTTTGTTTGTTTGATTGGTGTTTAACGTCGTACTCAAGGGTATTTCACTTATATGACGACGGAGACAAAAATAAAACGTACAGATCAGCTTCCTGTTTCCCTTAGCTCTGAGAACACCAGGGCAACAGAAAGCTCCTCTTTCTCCTCTACATATACTATAGAAGTAATTTGTATTACCAAATTTTGATAAATCAGACATATTGATGGGTGGAAATAACAGCCTTGTTTTCCGGTAAACTAATTTCGTTCTTCAATATGTCATAATTAACTAGTGTTCTGATTATATATGTCGAGGGAATCCTCTGCGAGAACATAATAATTATCTTTTATGGATATGACAGGATAATAATAAAAACTGATACGTTTACATTGGTATTGCAACTGAATGGCAATATTTGCGGTAAATAAATGCTGGTGAATTATTTCTTTAAAAAGCAGTAAAATGTGACATTCTTTATCTTTTCTTAAAAAAGGTCACATTTTAACACGAAACGCGTTTGTATAATACGTTCTCCTCTTTTTATAAATATCAGTTCCATATGAATTATATTATCGTTAACTATGTATTAATTGAAATCAGATATCACACAGGATATTATAAACGTGAATCTACATGTATGTATTCATGTATGTATTCATTCCGACCCTTCTAGCAAAATCCAAGATATAATAAAAGTATCACAGAAAGAAGAAGGAGTATATTTGAAACCGTTGGCTGTGAAATCAGATATAACACAGGATATTGTTGACGTCAAACCGTCGAGAAAAGACCACTCTTTTCTTGTGGAGGAAATTGTAATTTGATTGTGTTCCTGATGCTTTCATGTTAATGTAAACGTGAGGATTACATCTCGACTTGATTAAACGATTAAGATTTCCCCTAACAATGCGTTGAGAGGGCTGTTAAATGTCCCCAAGTAACAAAAGGTAAGTTTTACGCAATTTTAATAGAACAGCTTGCTGCATCTTTTATTTTTTTTAACGGAATTGCATTTCCACGTCCCATTTTAAGGTATCCATACCAACAGTAACAAGGCACGTTATGTGATCACTCTGTGTATGTTTACATCTGGGTAATTGAGCATAGCTTGTACCAAATCTTACTGTGAGTGTTATATTCTATGGTCCTGATAATTGTGCAGTCACCTTTGAACCTCTTTCCACCAATTCCTAAGATTCATATGGATTGTGCACACACTTTCTTAAGTCTGTTTGCAGTTCATCCTTTTTATTAAAGCGATGTTTCTGGCTGCAATCAACCCTTTATCCCTAGAAAGGTTTCCATTAAACATTCAACCTGCCAACTTAACATGACATAATATCTTGTGTGACGCCAGTTTCATGTACCAAAGTATAAATCAACTGGTACACTTTTATTTGGCCTTTGACAGGGGACCAATATTGCGGCCATTACTTTTTTGTAATATATTTGATTTGTTTGAATGTAATTAATTCCCGATATAAAGTATATAAAGCATATATATTGATATGATAGAGAAATTAGTTAATAACGTGGTGATATTCTTTTCACAATAGTGCAACAGTGTCTTTTCGTATCTGAATTTTATTCATTAAAAAAAAACGCAATACTAAGAGTGACTTCGTTTTAATAATTCCTTTAGATAACACATTTTAAATAAAAAGAATGTATCAGGGACTGTTTCACACAATTTTTGCAGAGTCAGTATGACGCCGTGTGTTTAAGCCAGGGTGTGTGTGTCTGTGTACGGGATGCTGGGGAAGTTTTGTGAAACGGTGCCCAGGACGACATGCCCTCACAGACTTCGCTAAACGTCTCTCTCTATTTTTACTATGTCTCACGTATACGATGTGTGAGTATATCGTGCTTTTAATATTGGTTGTCGGTAAAACAAAATCTACAAAACATGTTTCCATTATCCGTTATCGAACACCTTAATATCAGTGCATTTTCGTCATACTTATTTGTAAAAGATACCATTTGCTCTTATCTTTGTAGCAAGACGATCATCTACGTGTAAGTGCATAAAAACATCAGTTCAAATTGAAGGACAAAATACACACGAGTCATATAAACATATTTATTTCGCTTGATTGAAAATGTATTCCTGTCGCGAAATTTTCACGCCCGCGGAACAAACTTATTTAGATATGTAGCGTTGGATCCCCTGGTATTCGGTAATCCTTCTCATTGTAATATTTTACAAATTATGGACAACTTGTGGACAGAAATGTACATCCAACGTTTGGTTTATGTGATTGATGCCATCAATAATGACAGACGGGTTATTTCCACTTAATCATAGATAATATGATTATATAATCGCATGGAAGCCAAAACACTTTTCAGTTATACATTCATAGCTTCGTTATATTTGTATTTTCCGAATAACATCTACAGTTAAAAATAAAATATTACATACGTTAATGGCGCTTTTGCTTTGTATACTTAAAAAAAACTAAAAAAAAACACACAAAGAAAAACTTGAATTATATTAATTTTGATAGGTGAAATACTTTCTTTCAAATTGTGCAACATTTTTGGTGACTGTCACTGATTGGACGGAAAGCCTTGTCACAAAATTCTTGACTAATACGAGGGTTTGCAGTATTGACGTTACGACAACACAGAGTGAGGCCCCTTTGCTAAATAACGTTATCGGTTTACAGCAAGGGAGGGCTAATCCACGATTTTTAAACATGGGCGGTATTGGGAATATGGCAAATTAACAGCTAAACGTTATAAGACCATATGTATTTCCGTTACCCATAGCTTAAAATATTATTTTTTACAAAAGTTTCAATGTTTAAGCTATATTTTCCTGAAAACTAACAACCTGCAATGTTAAAGTATAGGCAGACTGCCCTAAAATGCCATAAAGTGGCAACGTCATTTCGCAAACGGACGTCACTATGCATGTCGTAACGTCATAACTCAAAACCTCCGTATTGAAACCAGTTTTTATCCATGGCTTACGAAGAGAACAATTGTCATGTTTTATAACAATAAATGATATCGATTAGCTACAGAACTGTACTGGCTAAAGATATATGTCTTTGAAGTCTATAATTCAATGAAGCCAATAACGATGCGTCTGTTTTATGACAGAAACTTAATTAGAATTTTCAAAATAAGTATGAGACGACAGTCCAAAACAAATTACGAACAGTTGGAAACCGTATCAGTACAGTTAGACAACATTGGTAAAGTTTTAACTAAAAAACTTGAGGTTGTAGATCTGTTTAATCAAATATGCTTTTTTCAATCCTTGGCAAAACAAGCTTCATGTGGACAAAGTTTAAAGTGCCATTAATGTTTTCTTAAAGTTTAATTTTACTAAAAATACTTTTAGGCGTTTATCGGCCTAACTTAAGTCTGTACAGCTCATGGCCAAAATATATTAGGAAAGTATAACACAAGCGCAGATGGAATGTATCTACATTCAACTCTGGTGCTCTGGGCAAAAATACGTCAAGTTGGGGCTAACCAATAATCGATATATTAATCATATGGAACAATGGCAAAATCACGCGTAATTTAAAAAAAAGTTTATTTGGTTATTACCTATTTTTAAGTTGTAAGCTTGTAACTGGATAGAGAAAAGTGTTGTTTTTTTAAGTCAAGAAGAAATAACTTTGTCAAATATGCATTTAGTAATATTTTTATCGAACTTTTCCGCAAAAATTTACCAAAGTTGGGCTTATTTAACTTCATTTTTGAAAATTTATTTACACGAATGAATTCTTTCTAATTTTGTCATCCCTATATACAGTTCTATGCACTGACCTTAAGTATTCCAAGTAGATTTTTTACAATATATATCAGCAACAGTTTGATAATTTCTATACCAGCCTGCATTCTATACAACAGCCAAAATTGCGCGCACGTTTTCTAAGTTTGGCAGCTGTTGGCCGATCATAATCGTCTTGGAAAAGCCGCCATCCGTGGGTTGGTGATTACATGGTTGAATTTTGTTGCGATGTACAGCTCACAGGATCATGTCCGTGGTAGACCTCAGGTTGATGATTTAATCGTATCGGGTAACTCCGGGATTCGCGTGAGTGGTTGTCGCGAGGTTTCCTGTTCGTTCCCGCCGTTTGTAACTAGACTGCGCAAGAACTGGACAATCCGTAGACATACACGCAACATACCCTTCAGGGTAAAGATAAAAAACAAATAAACAAAATGGCCATTGTTCTCACGTCTTATCGGCGCACGGAGTCCACGAATTCTTATGCTGTCCTCTGTTTGTATCAAAGTGATTTTTTCCTCAAAATTATATGTGCTGATGTATTGGGTAGTTATAACGGAGTATTTGGTAGCGAGCATGTACATGTTCAATATGATTGAATTACTAACAGAACACATACAACCCTCATGCATCTACGTACTTAAGGGGGGACAGTTGTGATCAGGGCCGGTATTCATAAAGCTTCTTAAACCATTCTTAAATTTAAGAAAATTCTTAAGTGTCTATTTTTTTTCTTAAATCTTCCCCAAAAGTTTGACATGTTTGTTTATTTTGAGAGACAAATTAACCTCCCACTACAAAAGAGTTCCTTTTTTTAGGGGATTTCCCATTCGTTGCCAGGGAGATAGACTTAAGAAGTTCTCAACCTTTAAGGAATTTCTTAGGTGAAAATTGGCTTAAGCTAGTTTATGAATTAATACTTAAGCATTTTATGAATACCGGCCCTGGGGAGTATCGTAGACTGATCAGCATTGGTTTGTTGTGGACAGCGAGAGTTGTTTAAGGTACTGCCAATTAGAGACACCGCACAAATACCCGTCGACTCAAATACTTTGTCTTTAAAAGAAGATGTCGGTCCTTCCCAGCACCCGTCGATTTTTTTGCCAAACTAATAGACTTCTCATTCAATAACTTTTATTACAATGCAATTAGCAGCATTTGTTGGTAAAATCGTTTTGGGTGGAGCCCTTTAATAATCGTGTCTGTGTCAGTGTGTATGATGCTTCCGATTCTTTTTGTGGGCTAGAATCGTATCTTTAACGATTATAGACTTGCTTTAGTGTTTTCCAACTAGTAAGTAGTGTGTTGACTAGGTTCCTGTATGTAGAAGCTGTAATCGGATGAATCTGGTGATTATAAAGTTTTTCTGTGTCGGAAAGCACAATGATACTATTAACAAGAGCAATGTGATCGCCCAGAAGCCAAAATAGCCCTCCCGTCTGGTCATATTTGTTTTCATATTTAACATGATATACAATGCGGGAAGACACCTGTATATTTTAACTGATCTCGAGCGACTTGCATTAGTCTCTTTGGTGATGAATCTACACAGCTGGGAATAATTGTCACAGATAGGAGATTATGAACGAGGTTTTGACATTTATCTGTTATCAATTATTGACGATAATATCTCCTTATTTCTGACATTCCCGCTACAGACGCACCGGTATAACACGGATGGTTGTACATACTCTTCATGAATTTCTCAGCCTCAGGTCTATGGAAGCTACATTTGCGCTGGTAGTAAAGTGTGTAAACAGGGTTTATTTATTGATTATAAATCATTCCTGCTAACAGAAATGTTTTAATTGGACGCAGTGTAAATCACGACTTCTTGTGCACAAACCTTATCCAGGCTATAGGGCTACATACGCCCATTGTGTTTATGATGTTTTGAAAAAAAACTTGTCTTACGGCAAAACATTTCAGGTGGTCGTTGTATGATACCAGTGTCATTTAAGACAAAATACTGCATTACCCCATCATACGAATGAGTAACAATACCACATTAAATCTGGAACTGGTCATTGTGGTGTAAGGCAATGTCCATAACTAATTTATATGAATAGATGTAGGCCTATACTGAAGAATAAATATCATTGTTACCGATATTTATAGTATTCCTGAAATAATAGGATTTATGGAGTATCTCATAAATCAGGTTGTGAAAGGCAAACGGACTTGGTTGAGTTAATTCACATTTGAATACCTGCCAATATCAAACTTGTCTGTCTCCTACGATAACCCCCCTTGTGAAGGAAGAGTTGTCTTCCTTTTTATCTCCCCTTGCGGTCGTCGAAAGATCGCAGATTTCAAGTTAACAAATTGTGAACCAAGTTACGGTTAGTAATCTCAACCATCCATTGTTAAATATCTCAGCCAATTTTGATTTGTTTTACACAATTTCAACTGCTTCAAGTCTGGTTTATGTGGGTCTTTTGACTCAAGCAAAACAAATTACGAAAAAAATAGGTATTTCTAAAAAATTTACTCCTTGAACTATCATAATTGGTATGTCCCAAACGTTATTCAGTACTAAATTCCCCCCCATTTTTCAATTTTAAATAAAATCTTTATTATTGCCTGAAATGTGTTCATTTTTTCTACTCGCCACTACATCTGGGTCGCAGTTTCCGAAAAAGGGGTTGTTTTTGACATTAGGTCCAATTTTTGACCAATATTAGTCCTTAACATGTGTTATCGGTCATAACTTGAAAACCGTTGCATGTACAATAGTGAAATTTGGACTGAAGATTGTTCAAGACATTTGCTAAATTTGGAATTCTAGAATTTTTTAAGTAGTTCATATTGACAAAGTTTGAACTTTTCCCTCTGAAATTAGTCCAAAATAGGTCACAGCGGTAAATCATGCAAATAGGTTGTGCGCACGATAGAGACACACAAAGACAAAAAATTTGGGGTTCCGCAGTCCAAAATTGATTTTTTTTAATGGATTTTTGAAATTTTGGGTCACTCTCGCAAAACAAGACTTTGGATTTTGAAGACTTTTCTCTTCACCTATAAACGTGAAATTTTAGGCCTAGAATTGTGTTCTGTAGGGCTATCAGAAACAGCTTTTAAATCAAAAATTGGTGTCTTAGTTTTGCCGCCATGATTCGTCAAAGTTTTTGCATTTTTTATGTCATATCACGCAAGTTTATGATTTGATTTGATTTCTGATTGCAGATTAAAATAGTAGAGACTATGTGCTTTCGAACCATATATAATTTTATGTACCTTTGTTCCAATTAAAAGGCGGTAATTAAATTGCCGCCAAAATTGCAAATTTGGCGCGAGACCTAAAATTTTTTTGGTGCATTTTAGACAAAAATAAACGACATATTCGTGGTTTGTGACCCCTTCCGCTGTACTGTACTAAATTTCAGAACGATAGCACAATATTCACCATATGTCTATTCTCAGAAATATGAAGTTAATGCCTAGTTCAAACCAACGGCGAATGCCGCGCTTTAAATCGGCGAGCAAAGCGCCATGATTTTTGTTTACTTTTCCAACAATATCACGATCTCCTAAGTAATGTTACGCTCTGATACGAATTGGTTACGCTTTGGGGACGATTTTTTTCCCTATTTGATCGGGCCTTGTTACGCTTTGTTACGCTTTAAATCACGCTTTGATAAGCTTTATTACGCTTTGATGCGCTAATTACGCTTTGATGCGATTATGACGCTTTAAATCACGCTCTGATACGATTATCAAGCTCTGTTGTGCATTGTTAAGC
>JAVFBX010090597.1:0-16396 GCA_034783855.1 Mopalia kennerleyi | reverse complement strand
TGTAACATGACGTTTAACATTACAACTAATGGCAAGAAATGAACATTCGCATTTAGCGGGAAAATTGTCGACAGTTGCCACTCATTGCCGGGAAAAAAACATTTTTTCGAGCCGTGTTCACAGGATTGAGTCGGTCTGTCGACCCTCAGTTATATGAGTGAGTCACAAGATGTGGCTCCGGCAATAGCGGGGGTGGTTTTTATGCAGTTTGCTCCTGGTTTTCCACCGTAATATGGCAAGGAACATGGGGATGTTGACAATCCCCTTGAGTACAACGGTAAACCCCGATCAAACAAACAAACAAAATGTATTCAATACAGTAATATGAAACTTAACTATTAAACCAAGGTAAATTTATCCGAATAATTTGATCTTTAATTGAGTTTCTATATCTAGATTCTCTGACCATTCTGGTATTGAATAGTAATTGTCTTTCCTTGCTTGCATTAGCCAAGTATTTTTTGAAACCCTGGGAACATATAAATCTTGATTATGATATCTTTGATAATAAACCATATTCATATATGCCAGTAACCCCCTTGCTAAGGACAGTTTGAATGAAGAGTAGCAATACTGTATTTACTTAGCACTGGCCGCAAAGATTACAACTATGTAAACGCTTCTTGAACATCTTGGTTTTGCTAGTGTAATGAAATATCATTAAGCATGGTGTAAAACACCAATCAATAGGGGTGTTTTTGTCTGAGGTTTCCACTCAGTTTTCTGTTGTTTAAGATAAGATAGACTTAGAAGTAGACAATATGTCATCGTATAAGTGAAACGCCCTTTAGGCTGTAGTATGCCTTTAAACAATCAATCTAACAAAACCAACCCATGGACAACCCGGTGAAGCATTCAGAGTTAGGCATAGGTCCTGGTTTCAATGCCTTTCTGGCCAGAATTTTGACACAATATCCTCCAAAACTTGAAATATGCTTTGACTAAGAACATGTTTATAATGATAAATTACACATAACATTCTTTGTGTAAAAATATTTTCACTGTCCATTGGAATTTGCACACATGTATGATGTAAGCTTACATGTTGAATTTTTAAATATGTTTTGTCTAAGTTGAATACTATCAACCCATAACATACATGTTAAACCACCCGTATGATTTTCAATGCTTCTAGAGAGTGAACTTGTTATCATTGCCCTGATGATGCTCTCAGCATTTTTATAGGGACAACAAAAATCCAATCTATTGTGTACCTCAAGGGCTTAGCCAGATATCAAAAGTATGGTGTCCAAAGTGCCAATTTTGCTTTATTTTTCAAGTAACCGGGTATTCAATTTTGGCAGATTTCCCTATCTCCTGCATGTTAAAGTTTCTTAAGACAGGGTGTCCAAATGAGGCAGTTGTTCACTTCAGGGTGTCCATTTGGAGGAGTGGATACACCTCTGTCTATGCCCTTGATTGAGGTGTTTTTGTTTTGCATTTCATGATTGTTCTCTCTTGTTCTTATTGGTTGCCGTGATTGGAGGGTTTCCATCACCTGTTGGCTGTCATGCCCTCATGTAGATGGAATCACATTTAAATAATTCATCACACTACAATTAGTTAATGACATATTTATTATGCATTTAAATACTATAGGCATCTACATGTAGTCATTCAACTGGTTTATTGTTATTGTCAACTAGAGTGGTTTCTTTCTTCCATCTACATGTACCTGTAGCTGGCATGCCAAAAAATAATACTTCAATCAAATTAATAAACACATGCATTTTTTATGGGACTATTGCTTTAGCAAAGGGCCATTATATAGCTCTCACTGTTTTAGAAAATTTACTCATTTTTAGCTAAATACGCAGAACTACATCAAAACAAAATGTTTCTGAAAGCCTAATATTCGTTGGGTTTTTGTAGCTGAATTGTATATCTATTTATAAGTCTGAACCAGAGTATTGTATCTAAACGGTCAAATGTCTAAATTGGCTGATTTAGCGTTTAGATGCAAAGAATTAATACGCATAGTGAGTCGTGAGAGGGTTATTATCGCCTGTCAAGTTTGTTAGTCCAGTTTCCCTGTTAATGCCAACCCAGAAATCGTGTTAAAGACACCCTCCTGCAGAGCCTTAGCACTCAGCTGACTTGCTTGCATGACATACTTAACAGTGTCCGGTGTATCTGTAGACCTGAGAATGGATGCTTTTTTGTAGACTGAGTGAATTTCAACCCAAAGTTGACCCTTGTAGAACAGTAAAAAATAAAAATTAACAGATTGTGCCATTGTCTTCATTTCTACCAATTTTAAGAACAAATTCTACTATTTTTTAATTGTAGGCCACAAAGATTGCCGCTTATTACAATAACAACATAATGTGATCTGTTGCTTCATAGCTGAGAAAAATGAAATAAAAACATATAAAATCGTCTGAAGTTAGACTAATTAGCGGAATTGTAACTAGTTAGTGAAAATTAAATTGGTTAGAAATATTTAACCTTTTTTTCCTTTGAAATTTATGCTTCATTATAATATCGTCAATTGACCTAGAACGTTACACAGCAATGTAGAATCCCAGGGATTCCAGGTCCTGAACGGCCCATCAACCCTGGCCTAGTTTTCGAAACATTCAGTGTATTTAACCCAAGGGCTGCGCTCAACATTACATCATTTGTGCACCTGGTTTGTTATAATCGGTTGATTTTAAAGAAACCTTTGTTCTTATCAAATAAAAATGTTATACAATCAGTTAACTAAACACTCCCAATCGTACATCTGCCAGTGGTTTGTCACATAAGCAATAGTCCCATATCAAAGCCTTTAGGATCTAGCTTTAAATATTTTTCCTAATACATGTACATTTGGATATAGGATTTCCCCTGAACTATTAAAATATACATGTATTTGCATGTGTTTCGAGGGATACATGTGCTGTAGTGATTATCAGGTACTCAAACATTCTGTTTATTTATACTGATCAGAGACATCAGAGACAACATGAAGCCTATCTAGCACAAGAAGCCGTAGGCTAGTGTTATTTTGTGTCCATATACCCAACGTTAAATACTGATTGATATTATTTGATCGATAAACCCAATGATTGGCTCTTCTTTCACCTTTGTTATACATGTAATGATTTGTTTTGTAAGGCTTTCTAGTGGTAGTTAAAGCATACTGAAAAAATGATGCAGACAATAAAAAACAAACGAATTATGATACTCAATGAAGCTTAATAATATGTTCATGTCCTTTTACATGATAATAGATAACAGAAAATAAAAAACAATTCTAAGACAAAACAAAAGAATCAATATTCATGTCTTATCTTAAAATGTGAATTAATTATTTAAACTGTTACATATGTTTTCTTTACATGAGTTTATGCACGCACAGCTTGCGTGTCTATTCTAAAGACAAATAAATTTGATCTGTGTTTTATATTTCTGTGACATTACACAACTTGGCAGTCTCTAGAATCAGTGTGGCTCTGGAAAACATGTATGGACATTCAGGCCTGTGCTGTAACATTTTATTAGGTAACCTATAAGAGGTTACCCAAAATCTTGTAGGCTAACCCAAAACAGTTTGCCTAGACACAAATTCAACTGTTGCAGTGACTTTGGGTAACCTGTAACAGGTTTCCCAAATTTCACTCTGGGCAAGCACCAGGCGAACCCATTCGACCGTTCACCATAACAGCACAAGCCTGGATATTTAAGCTCACACAAACTTATTTAAACTGTATGTCCGTGAATAACTACAAATGCTCTTTATTCAGACAGATTGATTGGTTTATGTTTTACGCCGTACTGAAGAGTATTTCATTTATATGATGACAGCGTATTCCAATTATAATTGACACTAGCACAACTAAACATGGGAAGTGCTTAATGCTGTTGAAAAGTTGATATTCCTCCAGTTCTAAGTAAAGACATCATTGCTACTCTTGGACAAAATCCTGATAATGGTCTGGATGAATAGGCACTGGGAAAGATGTTCTAGATTCACACCTGCATGCAGCTGCCTGTGGAAAACAACTGTATTCCTCAAAAGTCTATTTTAACATATCTTTACTGTTAAAGTGGTCTTGATTATTTCTCAAGGCAAGATTAAATCAACCTCATTCTGTGATGGCCTAAGCCAACATTTCAAGTTGTAGTTACGTGGTACATTATCACATACCTATTAAACTAACAAAAGGGGAGTTTGTTTTGTGCACTAGATTTTTTTCTTCCGGTGATTACAGTAACCTATTAAGTCAATGTTGCTAGGGATCTTGAAGGTGGTTTTTATAACTATCATACTGGCATACAAAATATGATGTTAAACCCCAATCAAACAAACAAAACAAGTTAATTTTATGAGTTTCTTGTGATAGGTACAAGATCCCCCAGTTTGTATGAAATGAACAGTGTGAAATGGACAATCTCGTGATATAAACATGAAATACCCTTAGATAGGGCGCTCAACCCCAATCAAACAAACAATTTTGTGACCATGGAGAAAAGCAAAGTAAAGCCTTTTCCTTATATTTATCTTGAACAATATCATGACTGGTGCTGGCTTTCATTCAATATTTGGACATAGCTTGTCCTAAAGCGTTACTTTTAAATGAATGTGGAAATGTTGAGAGTGTGGATAGCAATCTGAGAAAGACTTGAGCTCAGATTGCAGTGTGGAGGAGTGAGATTACTTAGATTCCATACCTGTCTATTTGGACTCTTTCTCCTGTATTTGTTATGATAAGGGGATATTTCACAGATGTGTACAGCATAGAGTTGTGAGCTACTTAACCAGAGTGTAGTGATGGGAACCAACAGGTGTTTGTCTTAATATGACCTGTACACTGTATGCCTACACTTATGTATTCTTAGCCTTGGGTGTCTTGTTGTAGTCCCCCCCCCCCCCCTAGTTTCTCAAATAAAAAATGGCCTTGACAGGTAAAGAAATGTTTCGTCAGACATTTTTTTTTACAATTTTATCCTTCAAGGCATTCAGCACAATGATAAATTCTGTGAAATGTTTCAGGACAATGTTGATATTTACTGGTCGTGTCCTTCAAGCAATGGAATTACTACCCCTGCTTAACATTAGTACACATGCTAGTATCAATGTTTGTTCAATAGATGGTGTCATATAAGTTCAGTGTAAAACACCAATCAATCAATCAGTCAATCCTCTGGAACACCATCTTTATAACCTTGTTTCTTGTGAAATACATACATGTACCAAATTAAACACCCTTTTATAGTTCAAGTGAGATAGTTTTTTATTTTGATGAGATACCCTTTTGGTCCAAGTGAGACATGACATTTGGTCCAAGAGAAACACTGTATTTGGTCCAACTGAGACACTCTTTTATTTATAGACCGACCTTTTGGTGTTTAAGTACTATTTTAGGTCAGGTGAGGTAGATGTATCTCTGTCCAAGTGAGACTTTTTGGCCCATAGGACTCAGCCTTTTACTGTATGTAGGCAAATTGTTTTTTCAAAGACTGTGTCAATGATATTCATAATGTTCCAGGAAAGATTAAAATTGTTAATTCACAACATATTGAATATTATGTCACTGCACCATGCTAGTTAACTGTTCAGCCGTCATCATTAAACTGGCACATCTGCAGCTACACTTCACTCTGTGTAATAAACCGTAAACCCCTGCCAGGATCTAATTTAACATTTATCACAGTGTCCATTAAGTTTAATTTAATAGGAATATGAAGAATCAGATGATTATAAACATGTATCTGTATCGTACCTTTTGACGTAAATAGCCGACAGTTAGTGCCAAACACATCCATGCTGCAATTATTTGGAACGAGGGAAATTAATTTCCCCAAAAAGCAAGTCATTTATATTTGATAATTGTGTTACTGAGGCTATTTACTTTTGGAGTGCTTCTTAATCATGAAGATGTTAGTGAAATACCCTTGAGCAGAATTTCTAATGTCAATAAACAAATCAAATCATTTTAAGGGATGTTTATTAACTTACATGTAAGAACCGAAGCTAAGTATTGAATAGAGCCTGAATTTGGTATTTTTGCGATTTGATTTACAATTCTAATTCACTTTTTTGAAAGTTAGCTAGTCTATTATAACATAAAAATACTATATGGGCTGGAGGTGTGTGCTGCTTGACCAATCAGTTAACCACATTGCTGTGCATGTCTGGGTGGGTAACCATAATGAAAGACACATGGTTCTTTAACATATTGTTCAATCAGTGCACATCACCCATTGACCCTGAAGAGCCCTCCGATTGCTCATGTTGGCGCGGACAAATATGTTTGAAGATAACAGCTTTTCAAATATGTTTTGCTTTTATATTTTGTATGGAAGAGGCGTACACATTAAAATGCTCACAAATTTCCCACTCATTCACGAAGTCTAGATTCTCGTTAATTATATTATCTGTCCCTTTCATTAACCAGCCAGCCAGCCAACCAACCAATATATCAATCAATCAATAAATTAACTAATTAATCAGCCCTCCAGCTAATAGCAGTTTGTTTGCAGAGTAGCAATGCTGTCTTTACTTGGTACTGGAGAAGATTAACTTTCCAACATTATGAAAACACTTCACATGTTGGTTGCGCTCATGTAAATTATTGGTGGAAAACATTGCCGTCATATAAGGGAAATACCCATATGCACGATGTAAAACACCAATCAATCAAACTAATTAATCAACCAACCAACCAATCAATGATCAATCAATGAAGTGTGAACAGTATGGTCAGAATAAAGACTGATTGCCCTCAGACAGTTACACTTGCCAAAGCATGACACTGGATTACAGAGATTAATAATAGATTGTTCGTTTGAAATAGAAACCTTAATGTGCTCATTTGTATTTGTTTATCAGGTCAACAAAACAATGAACCAGTTCCCTAACCGGAAATTCTTCTGAATGAAATAATTGAGGATAGTTTTTTCCTATAAACCTGTAGTTCATACAGTATGCCAACATTTTACCTTTTTTTTTTTTTCAATCACCACAGAATTCCTTGATATATGTGTTTTGGGTATTGGGAATAATATCTTGATCCGTTGATGCCTTCTGTATAACAAAAAAATCAAATCACTGGTTGGAAAAGAAAATTGCCCTTCTCCATTTGATGGCCTGTGTCCAAATAAATCAGATATCTTACTGCTTGGGAGTATCCGGACTCTGTAGCTTTTGTGGTTTATTATTATCTTTTCTTACATACTGGCAGTACTGTAAATCCTCTAGTATACTGATCACCAACTGCAGTCCACTAGAAATGAGATGTTGGTAGAGGGCAGTCAGTTGAATTGTCTTATAAACATACTCTAGTGAATGATATTAAAACGCTTTCACTTTCACAGGTTACAGCAATTTTAACTGTTCCTGTTACAATCATTACTGTTGATCAGATCAAATGTACCTAGTTGTCCTGATCTTCAGTTGGACAGTAAAAACTATAAATAAAACATTTCAATAAAACTCATCTAAAAAGCATTGTAACCGAGTCTTTCAGGAACTTAAAGTGTTTAATAGCTGGATACTAGCTAAATTGACTTTTTTAAAGCAAGACGCTTTATTTACCTGTAAAGCATGATTGTAAATGTAGGTATAATTCATGATGCTTAATTTAGTAAAAAGTTGATAAAGCGTAATAGTAAATTTAGTTTCAACAAATAACTCAATGCCAACCAATGATGCTAAATTTAGTAAAAATACATTATTATGAATTTGATTTTATGGGGTAATTCAGAGTTGAATGCACATAGCCAAATGTAGTGTGGCACAGGTTTCAAAATTAGTTTTGATGCATTTGTATTCTAAATTTAGTGTAAATGTGTTTACTAAATTAAATTTTAATTCATGATTTGGAATGTTAAATTGTTAAATAATGAAAATAATTTGTTTGATTTTTTTTTTCGGCATCCAATTTTTAGGTTGTTGTTTCACTCTCCTGTTCTAGACAAGTGAGCCTTCATTGTGAAAAGCTCTTAGCACGAGAGACAGAAAATCTGAGTGAATTCTTCTCCCTTAGGGAGAGTCAAGCTGGTACAGCTAAGATACAGCTTACTCTGTAAACACTCCACTAGGCTCCCCCTCTCTCTATCAGTATTCTAATGTACTTCAATTTGCTTCTCGTTGTTTCCCAAAATAGAATTTAGTTCAGTCCCATGTTACTCTCATGCAGATGTAAATTTACTCTGTAAAAACCTGTGGCATTTTCATGATTATATTTTACATCTTTAATATTATGTGAAAAGTAATTTAAAATTAAAATATCAAAGTTTAAAAAGTGGCAAAATGCTAACTTTTTGAAAAATATACTATGTACTATGCATTATAGTTTATGTTAAATTAATGTGTTGTAAAAGTATTTCAGACTTATTATTATTGTACATGTAAGTTTAATTTTGGCTAATTTGTCTGATGGTTTATTGGCAATTGGCCTGGAAATAAAAATATTGTATAAATACATAAGGAAATAGTGGAATGCATCCACTGGGATTTTTAGTGTACTGTATGCTGTTCATGTATTGGGACAACACTTTACAGAATAAGAATTTTCTGTTTTGTCTGCCTGTTGATGTCCTTGAGCTGTGAATCCAAAGACCTTGTCGAAATCTACATGTAATTGAGATTGGCCAACTGCCAACAGTCTGAGTAGAAAAGAGTTGTAATTCATTTCTAACAGACAACTTGTTCTACGAAATGGAACAACTAGCGGCTATTTGCCAGTGTGCTGTAATCTTTGTGATCCTTCTGTAATAGATCTATCAGATCTGACGACTGATATAGACAGATCAGTGAAGAGAGAGTGATTACCACAATCTATACCCATGATAGACTTCACCGATCAGTTTCCTCTCGGGCACAAATTGTTTTTTAACAACTATGAAATTGTCTTCATCACATTGTCTTTGGGAGTTGTCAGATGAAGCAACATGTATAATGTACTCGATCAAACACTGTGACAAACACACACAGTAGATGTTAAAATTACTCTCATCTTTTTTCCATCTCCATTTTAATCAAATTTAGCCTTTGGTGACCTTTTGGATTTAGACAGATAGATCTCTGTAGTTGAGTTGTCCTCAGGGAACAATTTGTTTTTCAATTTCTGTTTTAATGTTTTTCTATATTCCTGTTTAATACTAAGGCTTCAAGACAAATAACATTTGCATCAACTGATACACATTTCCGATGTCCTGTATTGAAAGAAGCCATTTTTCTTGAGTACCCTGGATTGAATTCTTGTAATAAGCCAAAATTGAATAAAATTGTTATGATGTGATGTTGCTTATTGAATATTTTGTTGAAACTCACAAATATTTTCTAAATTGTATTAAATTTAAATTAAAGTTCGGATTTAAATTGAATTTCACTAATTTATTAAATTGTCCTAGTGTAAAAAGAAAATATGGATTTTTAAAAACTTAATGCAGTGCATTTTTGATTTCTGGTTCTTTATTTTGGCTTCCAAAAATTACATGTTCAAGCCTCGTCAGTATTCTTACTACAGTTTCTAACTTTTGTGTAAGATTTTAATCCAGTATCAATTAAAAAGAAAGTTTATTGTATATTTTCAGTTGTCGCTTCCGAAGGGGTTAACATTCCGTACCCAGAACCACAGCAGGGAACCCATGTTTCACAGTTTCATCATCACAAAAGAAGATGGTTCTCGCGTTTTTGGGGCGTCATTCATATTCTTTGAAGAGGTCAGAAATATGCAGATATGTGCGGCCATGCAGACTCTGCATGCAATGCACAAAGCTGAACTGAGTAACGATCAGTCACTGACATTGTATTCTCATTTAGACGTGGAGCCAGAGAGAAGCCCTGTTGCTGCGAGGCGGAGAATTCCCAGAAGCCGCGCCGACAAGTTTTATGATATTAACAAAGACGCTTTATATGTGACGAAAGCGATGTGTTTGATCACACAGTTACCATTCGTCTATTGCTGTAGACATTTTTTACACCAGCTTTATGAGACAATTGTTAATGAGAATCCTCCCCAGCTACCTCTAGAGTGTTACATATTTAATATATTGTTTGAGGTCCCTCTACCACCACCAGGACGCAGTATGAAATTCTTTGGAGCATCCTCTCCTATTTTTTGTCAAAGACCAAGTGAGTTGAAGTGTGACTGCCTTATTATGATACACTTAGTTTTTTATCAGTTGATTGGCTCGGACCTCCATTCCAAAGATAAGTTAACTTTCGAGATGAAAGTTTGACCGTTAATAGTCACTATTACACAACCACAAAAAGTGGAGTGTTTTACACTGTAGGAAAATAATGTTCCTCCAATGCTAAATAAAACCTGACTTCAGTAAATAAATAAATAAAAATATTAATAAATAAATAAGGAAACAAATAATTTTAATTAATAAATTTATTTATTAAATATATAAAACATTCATCTCCATGACATAGTATTTCTCTGGGAGTTTAATTGTATAATGGCATGATTTTCTGGGAATGGTTGAGGGTGGTGAACATAAGACCCCAAGCAAACAAACCCCATTGGAATAATGATATGCTAATGTCTGAGTTGTCAGTGGTTGCTTATCTTGGACTGGAATTATACAGCAGAAAAAACGATTGCTTGTATTATAGACACAGTGAAAGGTTATTACAAGATTGATTCATTTTGAAGGCAGTCAGTTAGAGTTCTCAAAACCGCCAGTGAAATTGTGTTTAGATTCGTAACAGGTGCATATGCTGATAAACTGTACACAGCCTCTAGCTAATGGTAGTATACTCCAAGTACAAACAGTCTGTCTTTACTCCGCACTGGAGGAAGATTAACATTCTTACAAACACTTCACATTTAATGGCTGTATTTATAGCATGACTATCAACTGATGAGAACAACGATGTCATGCAAGTGAAATACCCCTAAGATTGATGTTAAAAAATAATCAATAAATCAATCAAACTACCAATCAATAAATCATTCAACACACAGCATTAGTTTGTGAGTATCAGGACGACTGGTCAGTACCTAGGAATCCAGTCTCGTAGAGGGATTTGATTCCCTAAAGTTTCAATGAGAACTGTCTTATTTGTTATTACCAAGGCTATTTCTCTTCCACTTTTTCGTTTTTTTAACATTGGCAATATTGTTAAAATGTCTATAAATATTTAATACCTCAAAGAGATTTCACATCAGTATTCCCTTTCCCTTATTCCCTTCGTCATAACAACATTTTTTATTGAACCAAATTTTGCAACAGACATATGAATAATTGATAGCCGTATAAAGGGAGGAAATTATGCTGTATTGTACAGGAGACACAAAAAACTATCTTAAAGAGAAACCAGCATGCTCTCCTTGATTGTACTGCATTAAAGTCACATAAAATATTATACAAACATTGCATATGTGAGATTGGTGCATTATGATTTATTCTCACAATATTGGCTTAAGTTGAACATCTGTTGCCAAGAGTGGAAGATTAGGAGGTTGTTACATTACCTGTATGACAGTTATTGTTTTATGCAAAAGTTCATCATTTATTTCCATTTCCATAGACAGGCGTTCTGTATTAATAAATTCAGGGAGCAAAGCAAATGCCATGTTCCATGAATGTGAAACATTACTGTTACTTTACAGCATCTACAGAAATCCTGCTATGTCCTCTTTTGATACACATGACAAGATTTTAACCATCCACAACAAAACAATTTAGATGTGAAGTTATGGGTATACAACAATGCTTCTGAAGCTGCAATGTACAACATATCACATTCACGTTCACTTTCAACTTAGCATGAATATATTCAGTGTAGAACATAAGAGGATTAATGGGTTTTAATTGAATGACATCTCTGTGCCAGTGTGATTATATTGTAGTTTTTTACAAAAAATATATGCAGTTTACTCTTTTCTGTAATAAACCAGTAGAATATGTATATGTTAACTTAGATGTAATAGTGTAGATTGTGTTTCTTAAAAAGCTGGTTGCAAAAGAAATGCTTCTTACATTAAAAAAAAGAAAAGTCAAAGCAAAATAATGCACACAGTAGCTTAGAATTGTGTGAATACATGTACATGTTGTTTTCTTTATCTTCTTTGAGCTACTATGGTCATTTTATGGAATGGCTGATTTTTGATGGTTTATAGTTTTTATTGTTCAATCAATATGCACCAAAAGCATTTCACCAAAATTTATGATCAGTGTGTATGTATTTAGGTTTTCATGATTATTTACTCGTAACTGGATATCATAGGTTATGTTATCATATGTATATCTGCATTCTTTATACTCCAACTCATTTTGTATAAAAAATTTTCGCTTCAAAAAGTTATTTAAAAAAAATAGTGCTGAATTCTATTTGTCTTTCTGATTGACATCAGTAGAAACATGAAGTACAATTAAATTCTTGACCAGCATATTTAAACAAGGAAAACAATATGAGCTATTTGTTGATTAAAATATAGCTACATGTATAATTTGTAGATTTTGATCAGTTTAATCTTTACACTATAACTTTTGTTTTTTTATAGGTATGATTGAGTTGCCCATGTTTGATTTTTCTCTCTGGGAGCTCTTCAAGATTGTAGGATTGGACAATGTGATAAAAATTTTCACTTCAGTTTTACTAGAACATCAAGTGTTACTCTACTCATCAGGTAATTCCTATACTACTTCCTGATCAATCAGTTCATGGCTTTATATGTGCTCATCGTATTTCATAGGTCATTTTAAAGCTTGTTTGAAAATACTACTTTAATAGAATATACAACGTATAATACAAGATATTGTCTTGGGTTATGATAGTACATAAATAATATTTTATTCTTTTACTTATTCTTAGTTGCCCAATATAATATCTAAGGCAGACAATAAAGTAGAGAAAACATCGTTGTTAAAAGTGAAATAACCTAATAAAATCACCTCAAATTATTTGCTTGTTGACTTGTTGTGACAATGTTCCATCATGTAATCTGACAAATTTATGTTTTTTGACAAATGTTGATGCTTTCTAACTGAAAAAAATTATTTTCTGTCTCTTAGACACAACTTCCAAGTCTTTCAAATAGCTTCCAAAATAGTAATTTTATGGACGAATTTGAGGTGATTTAAGTTAATGTAGTATGTAGAGTATTTAGAATCCATGCAAACAATGGTCAAATAAACGTATAGTAAGTAAAGATGGCAATGTTTTGAATATTATTACTTTTATTGTGAATGTAATTGGACATTAAGGGGAGTGTATTTATGTACAATGGATGACTTCACATCATATTTATCTCCCTTTCACAGATTATCAGAGGCTAATGTTAGTGGCAGAGAGTATAACAAACTTGATGTTTCCATTCAACTGGCAGCATGTCTATGTTCCTATCTTACCAGCATCCTTACATCACTTCCTGGATGCTCCCGTGCCCTTTATAATGGGGCTCCAGCATGGCAAAGAGGATCGGTCACAACTTAAACTACCCAGTGAGGTCAGATTAGCCCTTTATTCTTTAAACAATTTGTCAGGTCAACAAACATATCTACGATAACGTAATAGAATAATTTTGTAAACCGTTTTACAGCTTAATTGTGACATCTTTACATTTAGTTGTCTTTTGTCGATATCAGAAAATTGGAAATCTTTTATGTACATGTAGCTTGCCATTATTTATTTATGTTGGTTAGTAGTGAAATAAATTTGTAGACAAAGTATTTTTGCAAAAGTTTGAGCATTGACTTTACCTCTGTCTTTTTCTTAGTCTTCATATGTTTTCATTTTTTATTTAGCAATATATTTTTAATGAAAGTAATTTGTGTTTCAGGCGAACATGTGTTTTGTGGATGTTGATGCATGCAGTGTGGAAATCCCTGAGTTTTTACCGCCTTTTCCATATAAACAGGAGTTAATGGATGAGCTGTCTCAGCTTATAGCTAAATACCATCCAGTCTTAGACAAACCGGTGTCAACTTATAATTATACTCAAACTTTAGGTCGTTATAAACGCTTAAAAAGCCACGATCCTGATGATCCTAGACTTGGTAAGGTGAATAATGGCAACACCACTCCACAGTCACCAAGCAAATTACAGATTTTACAACAAAGTGAAGCCTGGGCGAGAATCGCAGCTATTGCCAAGAAAACGGGTGTGTGGACATCTTTGGAAGATTTAACAGACTCCACTAACAAAAATGTTACGGAAAAGGTCATCCTGGAACCCAAAGAACCTACTACCATGCCGGCCAGAGACCTTGATGAATTAGCTTTTAATAATTGTTGTCGTGAAATTTTTCTAAATTGTTTTGTGCATATGTTCAGAAACTATGAGGCCTTTGTCATTCAGCCGACGCAGGACATGGAATCCTGGTTAAACAACCGTGAAACAATGCACAATTTTGACAAAGCCTCATTCCTCAGTGACCAGCCAGCGGCACATCATCCTTTCTTATCACCGTTTATTGAAACTCAGATGTTTGCCACACTCATTGACAATAAGATCATGTCTTTATGGGAAGAGGCAGATCCCTACCTTAGAGTCTTTGAAGTCCGATTAAAAGCTCTCAAAGATAAATACGAAGAGGGGAGATCTCCTGCTTTAGTTCCTTGCACTACTTTTAGAGATACAGGTATTTAGGCTGTGTTTTAATCACTCCGTATGTCTGCCTCCAGGTAATAATTAGTTCAGGAATAAATATGTGTCTTTATTGTCCACAGCCATCTCTCCTGAAATACAATACTGTAAAGTGAACACCAATCAGATTTTATATTATGAGAATTATTATTTGTTAACACTTGGCCATAAATTGGTTCGTGCCTGTCCTTCTGTTTGCCTGTAGGCCCTTTTTTACTGTTAAAGCTATAACTGGAGAATGGGAGAATTTAATAAAAAGAGACCTTTGAAGTGTGTTTATTTGATACATTGTTGTAAACAGTATTTCTGATGAATGTGACCACATAAAATTAAAGATTTTGAACTGAATATGTATCTCAGTTGCGTGAGGGACCCTATCAAAATTTACTGCCAGCTGATTGCAGTTTACTGATTTATCTCCCTTTTCCTCATTTGTAGAAGCTCCACTGGAGAAGAGAGCGACATATATCGATCATGTGGCTACCCGGCCACACATGCCACCTATGACCTTTGATCATGCCAAACATGAATTAGGTTTCTTCCCAGCTCTCAGTACATCTGTACTTAACTCTGAACCCATCTACTCCAAGTAAGAAAGACATTGATTCTAAATATAGCAAGATTTGTAAATGTAAACTGCATTAAAGACTTGAATTAACAAAACCCATATATTTTTTATATAGTGTAATTTCTGTAAAGTGCATTTAATTTTTGGCATGTTTATTTTCCTTATAAACTAGTTGAACATTTCAAATAAACTGGGCTAATTTCTGTACATTTGCTGTTCCAACCCAGGAAGCTCTCTGTCTCGAGATGAAAGTATAACTGAAGTATATTTATGCTGTCAGCTTATGAAGGAAGTTACATAACATTTTACCCACAGAGCGTTTAGATTTAACTTTTCACATTATGGTTGCCCACGTCCGTGGTTAATGGTAGTGTGTGCGCTAACCAAACCTACTTCGATATACTGTTCACAGGATTGAGTCAGCCTGTCGACCATCAGGTATATGAGTGAGCCACACGATGTGGCTCCAGCCATCGCAAAGGGTGGTTTTTATGAGATTTCTTCTAGGTTTTCCACTGTAATTAGGCAAGGAGCAGTGTGAAGTGGACAATCCGTCATATAAGTGAAATACCCTTGAGTACGACATTAAACCGCAACCAAACAAACCACATTATGGTTGTGAAGCTGTTCAGTCTGTGGAAGTACACTGCCCTCATAAAAGTGAAATACCGGTTACCCTTGGCATGACATTAAACACCAATCAATCAATCAACCATTTCACAGAAAACAAATATATACATGTGTATATCTACGTGTTCTTGAGATGATTTTATAATTTTGTGGCAATTATCTATTCAGGTCACGGAATAGAGAAAATGCCATGTGGAGAAGAAAGGATAGACTTCTACAACATTCAGAGCATTTAAAACTCAATTCAGACCAGAGAGAGGTAAGGAGTCATTTTGTGCACACTGCATACTTAGTTCAATTTAATTAATTAATCGTCAGATTGATTGAATTTTCTTAGAAATATAGCCTTGACTGATGATGATATAAAGTTTGGAATATTTTTTACACTCTATCCTTAATTGAAAAGAATGTACACGTACATTCGTCTATTCTGAGTGTTTTCAAGCAATTAACTTCGGTGGAGCATTAATCTTGCAAAGGTCAAATCAATCACATTTTAAGGTTGTGTTTGTGTAGCTACAAGTGTTGAATACCACCACTGCCTTATGGATTAAAATAATTGAATAAATAACAGTTTGATAAAAAGATAAATTAAAAATTGCTAACCCTTTTTTTAAATGGAAATGTACGATTAAAACTGAATTTTGATAAAATATAGAGTTAT
>JAVFBX010090486.1:0-16406 GCA_034783855.1 Mopalia kennerleyi | reverse complement strand
ATGTCTGTGATGACGCCAGGACTCGTTAATGGTACTAATATCGTGCATGTATATTACAAAAATAGCCTACTTGTCGTTCTGTGTTCAGACCGTCTCTTTCTTATTCTAAGAAAGCCCCCATCTGATTGGGTAGAGTAAAGAGAGGTCATCCGAGAGTAGCCGTGGTCAACTCTATAGCCTAGCTAACTTATGTTTTATCGCCGTTGGAGGCAAGGTAAGAAAGAAAGAGAGGCTTAATGCGACGATCTTCTTTTCCGCCTTGCCTCGGGAAGATGTCCGAAAGTAGCTGTTGTCAACTCTAGCTTACTTATGTTTTATCGCCTATGGAGGCAAGGTAAGAAAGAAAGAGAGGCTTAATGCGACGATCTTCTTTTCCACCTTGCCTCGGGAAGATGGGGTCTTTCGTCTCTTATGCTTGGACCCGATAAGGCACCCATGTTTTATCGCCTATGGAGGCAAGGTAAGAAAGGAACAGAGGCTTAATACGGGGTAGAAAATCATGAAATCATGAAACGCCGCGCGTTGCTCTATATATATCATTTCCCTGTTTTAAAACGAGTAACGCGGAAGTGTTATCAGAACAGCTCAAACCCATATCAAATCCAGAAAACTCATATACATAGGCGACATATACATGGTAAGCCGTGTACATGCTAAGGCTTCCAAGCGACACATAATTAACATTCGTTTTTACTCAGCAGCCTGATTTGCGCTTCCGGATATAAATATATATTCAATGATCGCGGTTTATGTACATAACCTACATTACAATTACATCTGTGTTTGATTTTTTCATGCCGCGTGTTGTGTGTGTCATTGATTGTTTGTTTTTGTTTCGTTTTTTTGCAAATATTTAATTTTTATATAGTTATATATTATATTGCTGTTGCACCTTTAAGCAAATATTTAACATTTTACCTGATGGAACATGGACCTAATCATTTGTCAGTTTTGCGCTTATTCAATATCTGAATTGTCGAGATGTTCCAGTTTTCAAGCATGCAGTACTAGTTTTCTTATACCTAATGCATTCGTTCCAGTGTTTATGACAATTTGTTTTTATTACTGAATTTAGTTAAATAGGCCAACATGGTACTTCTCTACGATACGGGATCGGTCTCTGCTTTCTGAGACAGCCACGGTCGCTTAGCTTGTAAGCGTTTGATAGTAAATAAAATACGACATTGACAAAATTATTTTTTGTTTGTTTTTCGTATTCATAAAGGTGTGACACACACATTCGAAAATAATAAACAATAAGTGACGAACAAAAATTTAACCTAAAAAAAGATTTGTTCACGATTGGCTTTTCTCATACTTTCTCGCGTATACAGGCAGACAGTCAACGTGTTATCTTTAACGTCACGTGATGTTTCGCCTAGAATAAATGATAAAGCCAGTAGTGCACCTTTATGGAATAAAGACTGGTCTTGCAACCGACTATCCAATTCAGAAGAGTCGTTTCTGAACGATGTTACTTCTGTTTACAAGAGCGCATGTCTTTGGTTCGAACATAAAGTATTTGTATAACGTTCCTTGCTCCGGGCTACACAATTACTATTATTGCTATGCATCGACAGAAATCATGCAACGCCACGTAATGTGTTTTCGACCAATTAGAACAAATCAATTTGACAAGCGGTATAACAACAGAATTTCTCAGCTCGGGACATTTGATGTTCAACAATCGTCAAGCGACTCAAGCCCGAAGCTATCGCAAAATGTATACAATTTCCAGACATTTTACATTGTCTCGCCAATTATTTATGAAAATCCAATGGTTAAGAGCGATACAGTTGCAAAATGAAACACTACGAACACTGGGGAAGGCATCTCCCATGTCAGGGTAAAACCGAAACTTGTTTGTCCTAAATAGAATTTAGCTTGGCATTGACGTTGACCCAGATAACCCGATAAATGTGTCGTATATGCCAAGGTTGATACACTTATGTTTAAGCTTATAGCTCTCGACGAGGACAGGTGCCACCAATAAGGCTGTCAGATCAAATTGACAATACCATGCACCAAGCTAACGTTTCAAATTCATTATAATATAACAATCATGCCTTTGGGTTCTGAATTAACCTAATTTCAATCCAGCTTTCATCGATTTCTCTGTCTGTTGAGGAATTAATTTCCACAATTCTTTGATGTCGCATGACACGTTTGCACATAGTGGACTACCATGGCATTTTAAGCTCATTTGTGATGTTACTGAAATAAGTATGTCATCCGGATTTTCTAGAACAGAGACATGTTTCCGTTCTTTTAGTGCCGGGTGGTTCCACCAGTCGAACCTTGCGTCTGTATATCCGTCCATCCGCCTGTACGAATCAAACAGTGTTTAATATGTATGTTTTTTTTTTAAACGTGTCAACATTAGGTTACATAGGAGCTGTCAGTGCTCTCGGAATTCTTGTTCTTGTGAAAAATTACAAAATAAATTACTAGTTTCAGGAAATTTTGTCAAATTTATTAATGTCCCTTTCCGTTAAAAATATTAGTTTGTCATCAGTCGCCATGATTAAATAAATACAGAATTTACACACACCGTAAAGAAAAACAGAAACAAAAGCCTTTAGCTCAGTCTGTGTATGAGTTGAGTGGGAGGCCTGATTTCTGGCTATGCATTTTTGAGAGGGCGGTCCGGGTCGGATTCAAATCTCTATCCTTAAAAGCTAGGTCACCTTATCCAGGAACGACAGCTTATTTTAATTGATAACAGGGTTAAGAGTTTCCGGTCGCCTACAACAGTTCTTCCTGTCCCAATATAGACAATGGATAAAAACATACCCAAGATAATTATTTTAAAAAATAAATCAATTTTGCCCATATGCGTTACTGTAGGCCTACATTCTTAAGATAAATTTGTTGGGTTTTCCTTCCCCCCGGTGCAAACTTTGTCCGTGCATTGTCTAAGCGTCTAATTTTAGAAATCAGTAAAGTAAAATGCAGTGATAATGTCCAAAAAAAAGAAAGAAAAAAAAATGATCATCAGAATGGGTTATGCTAACCGCCGGTGACTTTGTTAGTTTGATTAGCGTTTGACGCCATACTTAAAGTTATTTCACTCCATTGTCGGGGTGCCAGTCACATGGGTGAAGGAAACCACCCTCGACGCCACTGGCAATAAATAAAGGACAATCACAGGACATTATACCAAGACACCACAAACAGATCGGTTTAAAAATTCATCATTGTTGCCCCAAAGCTCAGAGAGCACCAGGGCAACAGGAAGGTCCTTACCAATCCTCCGCTCAAATTACTTTGCAAATTCCTGCAGAATTTTATAATCAATTAAGGTGTGTATAGTTGCTCAATTTAGGATTAACTACAACGCTAATCCTTTTTTCATCCATAAATAACTGTAAATGGAAAGAGCTGACTAGGATTGTACTGTAAACAAATGTAGATCCGATGGCATCATCGACTTTTAAATTTAAATTCAAAGTAAACATGCCTGGGGGGTTTCCTTTCTCCGGAATGCTCAAATAACATCCGAGATTATAGTTTACCGTCATTCCATAATAGGAGCAAATCTTTCTTTTTGTCGAAACTGTAGCCTTTAGTTCTTTAGCCTATTTAATTTGATGTTAACGCTGTGAGTAGTTATACAACCGACCTCATTGTCCAGGGACTAATTTGCATTATGGACATTAGAAGAAAAGTTGAATTGATTGGTTGTGCAAATTTGTTTGTTGTTTATCATTTTGTAGGGAGGGAGGGAGGGACAGACGGACGGATTGGTGTTTAACTGTGCTTAAGGGTATTTCACTTATATGGCTGCGGTGTAGGCCAATTCCAAAGAGTGAACATGAACACAACCATTATGTGTAGCGTTATATACAAACGCTCTGTTGGAAAATAAATGTTCCTCCATAGCAGACAGTATATACATACTTCAATTATACTACCATTAGCCAAAGGGGACGGTGAATAGGCTTCCGGCAAACAAAATGTACGAGTTTGCTGCATAATACCAGCGTAGTGGTGATACCACATTATCCAAAATCTCGCGAGGTTTAGCAGATTGACGCTATCTTCCCCATCAAGGCTGTAAACATGTGGTCAGGAGTTCATTAAAAATATAAATGGACAACAACAAAAAATCAACTTCGATCTAACGTATAAAAGTTAACAAATGTTTAGACAATGAAAATATTTTTGTCTTTCTTAATTGTTTCTTTTGATTAATTATTGAATATAATTTATGTGTATTTAAAATTATTTTTGTTTCTTTTGAGGAGACCCCATTGTGGCTATTTACGTTGGGGGGAAGCTATAGGTCAGACATAGTACAGGGGAGACAACTGTACAAAAAATATATTAGTACTGTCGGAGTGCTGTCCCTTCTCACAGTTGCCACAGATATTTGAAAAAAGGAATTACCCTAGATGATGAATGCAGTACATTCGAGGAATTGCGAGAGCCGATATTGAGGAGAAAAAAACCCTTGTGTAAATACCGGCTTTCCCCCAAGCACAGTGAAAAGGGCGAATTACTCCGTCTTAGCCCTACCTCACCCGTGAAGGATGGAAATTGGTCCGCCGCTATCCCCGGCCTCTCAAAACATACATCGGCTTTTTCTCTGATTTTTCTTTCTATTTTTTTGTGGATAGAAACGTTACAATAATAAAACTCATTCTTTTTTTTCCATGACGTTTACATAAAGTTTAATTGGAGTATCTCACCCGAGTTGACACATTCAAATTATCTCCATTAGAAATAATCAGATTGAAAACCGTCAGAAAATTTGGCCCTCACCTCGGTATGAACATGGCAAGATGGCGCGCTGTGTTTTTTTGTTTACCGTTGACTGCTTTGCCAAATCGGCTACGTATCGAACTCGCGGCGCAAACTTAAGGTTTAAACTGGCTATGTTCTGTTAGAAGGATTCTTGCATAGGTCTAGATATGGTAGGAAACGTGTCTCGTTTTCAGGGTTCAGTTAAATTCAGGATATTTTAACATAAGACCTCAATGTGTAATATCTAAGCCTTATTTATAAGGCTAGATTAGTCGAGGGTAGCTGCTTAGGTTAGGGGTAATGTTCAGATAGTCACCCTCCAACGAAGTTGACATTTGTCTGCAGGCGACAACAGATTAAGGGGAGACTACTCCGAACCTCCCGCCGTTACAGCTTACTGTTGCCCAGTATCTCGGAGAACTGTCGTCAAATTATTAACTTTGGGGATCGGGCTGGGGACTGTAAAGGAGAACAAAAACTTAAATAACACAATAAATATTCTCATCTGTTTTTAATGTTTCTTTTTTTAAAAATACAAACTGGTATTAGTATACTACACTCCAATAGTCTGGTCAACGTCAGCACCATCATATGTTTTTTGTTTAATTTAGAAATCACAAGGGTGTAAAAAAGAAGAAATGAACCATGAAATTAGAACAAAAACAAAATGACAAATCGAGGCGGTTTTAGAAATGAAATTGAAGCAGTACACACAAAAACGGTGCATTTGAACTTCAAATAAATTAAAATATTGTCACCATCATTAGATGTTGCTATGATCGTATTGCTTTCTACATTAAACCTGGGCACCAGTTATTATGTCATGTGTGTAGGGATTCCCCTCTTGAAGGGCTGAAATAAGTTTGAGTTCAAATTAACCACTCATTACATCTGAGATTATGAGACCTACTGACTGTGCCTTCCAACTAATCAGACCCCAGTCTATTAAACAAAACATTGTTTGTTCAAGTTGAAGGTTATTATCCCATGCCTTCAGTCCTGGAGATCTAGCATCACCATGGCAACACAATAGCATAAATATTGCCCATATAGCATCACCATGGCAACACAATAGCATCGATATTGCCCATATAGCATCACCATGGCAACACAATAGCATCAATATTGCCCATATAGCATTGCCCACTTGTATATGCACCTATGTTACTGTCACCAATTTCATACCAAATACTGGATAATATTACAGGGCCTTTCGCACAGAATGGAAGTTTGTATGACTGGGATTCAACTTCGTACTTAAGGCTATTTCCTCCATATGACATCGTGCCAGTCCAATGGGTGAAAGAAATCCCCCTCAACACCACTAGCACACTTAAAGACAAGACGCAATATTTATAAATCACAAATACATCAGCTTCTTGTTGCCCCTTAGCAGATAGCACCAGGGCAACAGGAAGTGAGAGTGGTTTACGTTCTACGTATTTTCAGTGAGCCACCCAGGTCTGTAGGCATTGTTTTGTCGTTATGACAATAAAGTTGAACATGCAAGTTTCATAAAACAAAGTCATCTCGAAGTGGGAACAAAAAAATGGACAATAAAATATAAAAAAACAAATGTTACTACAAAGAGTTTCTATCATCATCCACCGAAGCAATTTCACTGATATACATCTAAGTAACACAACCACATTCAGATCAAAAGCTGGACAAAAAAATAAAGGACAAGAATAACACAGTGCCAATGACAATTAAATTAAATGTATTCACACATGCATGCAAGAAAATGGCTGGCTAGTTTGGTTGTTCAGCTTCTTGAACCGAAGGATCTGATTGGTTAGCAGGAGCTGCAGCGGTATCATTTGATAGAGTGGGGGGTTCTGGTTGGCTGAGTTGAGCAGCACCGCTATCATCTAATTGGCTGGCTTGAACTTCCTGTTGACAGCCCTCTTCTGTTGGGATGTTGCTAAGAGGTTGTTCTGTTTCTGAAACTTGTGCTGTTGCTATGGGATCAGCTTCCGTATTAGGCCCCGCCCCTAGACCCGACTCCGCCTCCCCGTTATCGGCCCCATTTGCTGCCCCTTGGACTGTCTCTGGGCTTGTTCGAGAAGGAACATCTGGGGTGTTAGGGGGAGTTTTTGTTGGATCAAATGTTTTCTCTTTGTCAGAATTTTCAGATTCCAAGTTCCCTTCTGTAAATGAAACAAATTAAATTGGGATAAAATTTTAAATGATTAGTGAATACACCGAAGCTACCTTTTATTAAAATAAGTGTAAAGCATCAAACTTTGATTTGTTTGTTTGTTTGATTGGTGTTTAACGTCGTACTCAAGGGTATTCCACTTATATTCCACTCAACTGGCATACAAAATCATGCCAGTTGATGCAGCCCACTGGCATAATCCACAAAGGACAATGTTGTTATAATACAGTATTACAGGCCTGTGCTGTTGGGGTCTTCCCATGGTTATGCAAACTGATTTTAGGAGGACCAGTTTATAGGATTCCCAAACTGTTTGGACTGTTTGTCTTAATTTGCGTTTTGTTACTGCTTTTGACAAATTTGGTCAATCTGTTTATTAATGAAGATTGTATTATAAAGCAATTTTTAAGTTTTCATAAATATACATCAATGTGTTTAAAAAATCAGCCAAGCAGTGGCAAATGCTTCGTTGTTTCACCAAATTTCAGAGGACCGATTTTAAGGTTATGCCGGAACAGATTACAGCACAGGCCTTGTGTCATATATAGACGGTGGAGGCTTGCAGGATTTTTATTAATCTACATTAAATAGATATGCCGTGGAACATCTTATATATCTGACAGTCTTGTAGCCTGAGACAAAATAATCAAGTACACCTCAGAAGGCTGCCTATGCTTTAGATCAAAAGAAAAGTTACGATGCCTTGTACAAGAGGACAAAGTGGGATGGATGAATACTGTTTTTAACTGAGGGGTTGGGAGTGATTCACAACCTGTAGCAGGGCTTCACATTTGAGAAGAGTGATCCCTCACCTAAAGCTCACCTAATTAAAGATTTAGGTTCACTGTTTTGGAAAAAAGGGAAGAAATTTCTTAAAAACATCCATTGTACAAAACTCATAAATCTGACGTCGACAATGGGACTACATCTTGGAAGCTGTTTACGGAAGATTATCATTACTCAAGCACATTAACCCCTAAACCACAGTCACAAGCCTGCAACTAGCCATAGGGCCCAACATACAACAGACGGGCAATTACATGTATATGACCAGATTATACATACCTGGCAAGTTTCCCTCCGGGAGCTTTCCTCTCCTCTCAGCCTGAAGAGCTCTACACAACGACTCCAGTTTATCAATCTTAGCTCGGAACACACTCTTCTCCTTGTCATGTTTTTGTTTCTGTAAAAAGAAATGCCAGAGGTTAGCTCTTGAGTGTACTGTAGGTGTCCATATTGACTGATGGATTGACTGAATGGTGTTTAACACTTTGTTTAAGGGAATTTCACTTATATGATGATGGTGTATTCCCAAAGAATTAACAGCAAGCCAACATAGCCATAATGTTATTTGGATGTTATATATACTAATGCTCTGTTGGGAAGTAATGTAGTACCTCCTGGCGGACCGCATTAAAATATTGCAGTTATACTCCATTAGCTGGAGGACTGACTATGAATTGGACAGAAACACTTGTCCTCACAGAATGTTTGCCAAGAAATTTTAATCGATTGCTTAAATGGTCATTTAATTTACATGTTTTGGATTGATCAATTGATTGATTGATGGATGTTTTACTCCATGCTTGAAGGATATTTCACTTATATGATGGCGGTGTATTCCAACAATAATTGACACCGGCACAACCAAAGACAGCAGTGCTACTCTTGAATCAAACTGCCTTTAGCCAGAGGGCTGAATGTTTTAGAGTATTCATTTATAACACAGAAGGGTACTCCAGTAGTCAATAACAACACTAAGGCAACCAAAAAATGTCCAGTGTTTTGTTGTGTTGGAAATTTAAAGTTGCCCAGGGCTTAAAAAAAGACCATACATAGTTCTTAATATACTGCCCTTACTGAGAGATTTTTTTTAAATCCACATACCTCATCTACCATTTCCACCAAAGCTTTATTGCTGGTTTCCCATTTCCCCTTCCACATGGCGGTCTCCTTCTCCAGCTTCTTGATTCTCTTTGACATCTACAACATGTGAAACAAATCTTCACATTGTGTTCGCTTAAACTGGGGTTTAACGTCATACTCAAGGGTATTTCACTTGGTTTGTTTGTTAGTTTGGGTTTCACACCATACTTATTTTAAGTTATTTCCTTCACATGAGGGCATGCCAGCCCAATGGGTGAAGAAACCCACCCTTCAACACAACTGGCAACAATAAAAAACATCTCAGGACACTCAAAGGACAATACAAGGACATCCCAAACAGATCCGCTTCCTGTTCCACTTAAGCTCAGAAAGCACCAAGGCAACAGGAAGCTCCCTCCAATAAACCCACTAAATTAAATACAGTGGAAACAGGAGGGAAAACTTGTAAAAACCACCCCTTGTATATGGCTCAGTAATATACCCAATGGTGACTCGATCCCATGCAACAGCTTAGAGAGGAGTCCAGCCATCCTTTGGACATCCAGGATTGAACAATTGTTTCATTTGGACTTATTTTGAGAAAGACTTGGAAATTCTGTATGAGAGTCAGAAGATGAATTTTTCAGTTAGAAAGCATCAACATTTGTCAGAAAACATAAATTTGTTCAGATACATGGTGTAATATTGTCACAACAACCAAAAAAATTAGTAGTTGACATGGGCGGAATTGGAGGTGATTTAAAGTACCACACTTAGTAATTGATTTGTGGCTAAGCCCCTGATTGGTACATCAGAGTAGTATGAGCACGTTAACCACCTCACCATGGCCGCAGGTTTGAGTGATTGGTGATTAGGACATACTGAGGGACATTTCACTTACACAAATATTTTGCATAACTATGATGGAAAATCCAAGTAGAAAAGATATGATTCAAGAGCTCTATATCAGTGACATTTAACAGATTCACATTTAACTCCAGCTCATATTCTTAGCGTAAGACCCGTCCAGTGTCATTTGACACGGAAAGACTTCTTAAAATGGTTGACATGACCGGTAGAAATTCTGAATTTTAACATGGGAAAGATGGGAAAATAGAAAAAATTTCAACAGACAAAATTTCTCAGAATAGGACAGCAGGAAGCTCAATCCAACCACCCTGGCAGAGGAAAGTATTGAAAGAATGGAAGAAATACAGCACCTTGTCCATTTCTGTTTTAAACTTTCCGAAAACTTCATTGCTCTTGTTTAACGTAGTTTGAAATTCATCAAATTTCTCTGTATACATGGCAAGCTGGAAAAGAATTGTTAAAAAATTATTAGTTACATCTAGCTTGATGTCAAATTAATAATATACCACAGTGTAAAAGCTTCTTTAAAGAAGTTTTTCTAATTTATACAATAGCGTACAAGCCAAATTGGTAAAGAAATTTATCAATGACAACAAATGAAGACTCAAGACTAGCACACAAAACAAAACATGCAGCAAATAGTGTGCAATGTTCTGTGCTTTTCGCTGGTTTGGGGTTTAACCTCATACTCAAGGGTAATTTACTCATAGGATTTATCACTCTGCCCTGCTTATTTTATGCCTATAGTTGAGGCAGTTTATTGTAGTATGACATTTTGTGAAAGGGGCCCAAACACTCCAATATGTGGATTGATCAAATGAGTGGTCTTTCACCTCATGCTTAAGGGTATTTTGTCTATATGATGGGTGGTGTATTTCAATAATAATTGACACTAGTAGCACAACCAAGATGTCAAGCATTTCCATAATATGGGATAGTTCAATTTTCTCCAGTGCTAAAGACAACATTGCTAGTCTTCAAACAAACTGCCCTTAGCCAGAGGGCTAACCACTAATACAATAGGTTGTTTTACTCCTTGGCACAGAGAACACTAGGTACATGTACCTCTATCAATCCACATCACTCCATGGATTGTTTTATTTGATTGGGGATTTTACCCCATACTTCAGGTTGTTTTAAATCACTGTCGACAATGGTTCCCACAAATAGAAAGATAGTGCTCACCTGAGAGCGTAGTTGTTTCTCTTGAGCTTCATGAAGATCCGATTTCTTCTTGGTCTCTGTCATCGTTAAAAGCACCTGATGATGTGAGAAAGAAAACACAAACTAAGTTGCATGTTTCATGTCATACTTAAAGAGCATTTAACTTACAAATTAAAGTGAAAGGTGTTGGATGAGGGCAAAAATAAAAAGAATCAAAAGCATGAAAAGTCCAAGCATCCCTGCATGATAGTAATTATTACACAGCGGACTTATACTTAAATCATCCTGCCTGTTGAAATACAATATTTTCTATTATGTTTAGTCATGTTTCTGTCTTTTGTCATTATCAAGCAATAAAGATAAAAAATATATACCATTTTGGTTTCACTTTCTGTTTTGCAACTCAAGCTAGCTAATATACATAATAATTATTTCATTAACCCCTAAATTTCTATATACATCTTAAAATTGTGCAGAACTAACATAGTTTTTATGGTTATTCTCTTTTTTCTTTCAATACGTGAATATTCACTGGCCTGTCACACTGGGCTTTAATTACTTGCTTTACTTTACTTGCGTTCAGTTTTTTATTATTATTATTTTGTTTTTTTACTTTTTTTAACTATAAAATCTGTTTCTTCTTTTTTTTGAATGGATACTATCATAGAGAAGGGGTGTGTGCATATTTATAAATAACTTTAAGGTTAATTCACTCATATTTATTATCTCCCTTGGATAATAACTGATGTTTGACCATGATGGTTAATCTTCATATTAACTCTGAATTAAATTAATAAGCTTTGAAGATTTTTTTACAAAAAAGTCCATGAAAAGAAAAAAAGAACAAATTTGAATGGATTGATTGATTGGTGTTTTACGCCGTGCTTAAGGGTATTTCACTTGTATGTGGCGGTGTATTCCAACAATAATTGAAGCTAGCACAACTATAAAATGTGAAGTGTTTTCATAATATTGCAAGTTAATCTTCCTCCAGTGCTAAGTAAAGACCGCATGGTTTCTTACTTTAAACAAACTGCCCATTAGCCAGAGGGCAATAAATTTGAAAGAAAGAATTATATGTTACTGACAGATTTCGGCTATTTGTAGCTTAATATTATACTTAGTGTGTGAACTGAATTGAATATATAGCAATGGTGGCAGAGGTGTTAAAGTTTGGTCAAACAGATGAAAGAAGTTTTCAAACCAATTTTACTCCTATCTGTCTATGTTTGATATGAATGAATAGCAGGCATCTATATGTTTGGCTAACAGAGTTTAACATGAAACAATACAAGCCAGATTTGTTTTCCCCTCTTTAAAGGCCAATGAGCATCCAGGCACTGAATGCTGCCGCCCCAAAAATATGCTACAATTGAGATTGTGCCATTCTTACCACTTCCCTCTCCTTCCTATTCTGCTCCTGTTCGCTGGCTAGTAGACACTGGGATTGTTGTAATTTGGCTTCATGCAGCTGAGTTTCCAAGTCCCTGTGCTTCATCAGTTTCTCAATATGCTGAAATTAAAGTATTCATTTGTTTAAAAAAAGTGGAACATCTTTTAGTCTTATCAAAATCACAAGTTGGAGTGATACATGTCATGTGTGAAAATCTTTCCAACTACAAAGACCAGTGAAGTTGGGTACAACCACAAGAGGTCTTCGGGCAATAGAATACTTGAATCACTTGAAAAAATTATTTTGCATTGATCTTTCTTTTTCTATCAAACAATCAACAAGGTTCTTTAGTGATATCAGGCCAGTAAAAGTACAAGTTTTTGTTTAAGAGCATTGTGTGCATTAAGTTCCAAGGCATCTGTTATTGTCACACAAAAAGTTGAAGGATGTTCTGGCATGACTAGAGAGATCAACACCTGGACAGATCAATTGAAAACAGAGCAGACTGCCAAAATCAGCCTGTGTGACTCCCTCATATGCAGAAGGTAGGCAGGTGCAGGGGCTTAGCCTGAAATCAAAATTATGGTGTCCAAAATGGTCATTCTGCTTCACTTTTCTAATAACTGGGTGTCTAATATTGATAGATTCCCTATCTCCTGCATGTTAAAGTTTCTTAAAACAGGGTGTCCAAATGAGGCAATTGTTCACTTCAGGGTGTCCACTTGACACGTGTCTGCCTAAGCCCTCAGGCAGGAGGGACTCAAAATTGTGAGCGGTAAATCAAAGGAAAATCAGTAGTCCAATACAATAATCACTGAACCACAGCATCTAAACTGCATGAACAAAGGGCATATTTGATGTTCTGAGTGTATATCACCAGTATTCTTACCTCTTCTCTAGTTTCATACTGTGCCACCAGATTCTTTAGTTTATG
This sequence comes from Mopalia kennerleyi, assembly GCA_034783855.1. Lineage (NCBI taxonomy): Eukaryota > Metazoa > Mollusca > Polyplacophora > Chitonida > Mopaliidae > Mopalia > Mopalia kennerleyi. Next base: position 3,272 of record JAVFBX010090486.1, on the reverse strand, counting down.
CCCTAGCTCAATATTTTCTTCTTTCAATTTGATATTCCTCTCATGGTTGTCCTTCATCTGAGTTTGGATTTCAGCTATAGTGTTCTGCAAATATATTAATAAAAGTCTTACTGGTGTTATACAAACATAAAACAAGAGGCCCAATAGGCCTTTATATGCTCACATGAGTTTGTACAAACAGATGCTTATGTTATAACACTGCTTTGTAGATTGTTTGTTTGTTTGATTGGTGTTTAACATGGTACTCAAGGGTATTTCATTATATGACGACGGATTGTCCACTTAACAATGTTCCTGGCCTAATTACGGTGGAAAACCGGGATTGTTTTGTTTGTTTGTTTGACTGGGGTTTAACGTCATACTCAAGGGTATTTCACTTATATGACGACGGATTATCCACTTCACACTGTTCCTTGATCATTATGATGGAAAACCGGGAGGAAACCTCGTACAAACCACCCCCACGATTGCACTCTCGCTAGTACAGAAACCTCATAAAAACCAGCCCGCAATTGCCGGATCCAAATCATGCGAGTCACTCACATACCAGAGATCGACAGATGGACTCGATTTCATGAATGGTAGTAGGAGTAGGAAGAGCGCACGCTACCACTAAGCCCCGGGTCAGGAGATAAACAGAAACACCAAGTTCTCTCAAATGCTTCTCTGAACTTGAGTGATTGATAGATTGATTGATTTGAATCCTTGATAGACAGATTGGTGTTTAATGCCATGCTCAAGGCCATTTCACTTATTTGAACATGGTGTTTTCCAACAAAAATTGACACTAGTACAACCATAAAATGTGAAAATTCCAATGAAGTTGGAAAGTTCATCTTTGTCCAGTGTTAAGTTAAGAGAGCATTGGTACTGTTCAAACAAACCGCCCTATTAAAACCAGTGGGAGAATCAATTACTGCTGGACTGATTTATATGTTAAACAATGAGCTAAGTAAAGACCGCTTGTACCCTTTGCAAGACGTCCCCAATTAAGGGCATAATTTAATACCTGAAACTTAGCAGACACTTCTTTTCTTCTCTCTTCTTCTTCTCTTGCTCGAGACAAACTTTCTTCCTGTAAACAGAAAGATTTTAACAGATTGTTTATTATATACGCATTTTTTCTAGTCCCAGAAATTTTCCTGACAAATTTGTTTTTTTAAATTCCTGATAGTTGTGACCAAAAACAAATGCACACAAGATTTGCTTTTTTGTTAAATTGTGGTGTCATGCCAAACTCAACGTTATTTCACTTGTATTGTGATATGGGAGTCTTTTGGTGAAGGAAGGTGACTGTAATCAGACGTGTGCTGTAATCTTTTCCAGCATAACCTTAAAATGGGACCTCTAAAATTTTGTGAGATCACATAACCATTATTTTTGTCAGTGTTTGGCGGTGCTTTGTTCAATTTTAATCAATGACGTCAGTTTCACTTTTTAAATTAACTAAATAACGGCTATACTAATTCGATTGCAAATTTGTAAGTGCAATACAGATGGTGGTCTTTGAAAATATGCAATAAAAATAAGAAGTTTAGGTCGAAAAATAGCTGTCGTTCCCTTTAAGGGTATTTCACTGATATGATGATGGTGTATTCAAACAACAAGTCACACTATCACAACTATAAAATGTAATCTGATTTGCATTTTACACTGTGCTTAAGGGCATTTCACTTATATAACGGTGGTGTATTCCAACAATACTTGACACTAACACAACCAAGATTTGAAGTGTTTCCATAATGTTGCAAAGTTAATTTTACTCCAGTGCTAAGTAAAGACAGTATTGCTACTCTTCAAACAAACTGCTTTTAGACAAAAGGCCATAAAATGTGAAAATGTTTTGATGGAAATCTATTCAATCTCCAGTGCTAAGTGGACAGCATTGCTACTCTTCAAACAAACTGCTAGTAGCAGAGGGCGAAGGTACATTGCAGGAGGGTCATTTAACCTACACGCTTACCATAGAACAACGACAGCGGGGTGGTCACTATGTCAGTATTCAATTATTAGTGAAGCACAGTTAATTTACAGGAATACCATTTCTTTATTAGGTTAATGGTTTCTAGTTTAATAAGAAAAATAATCCCTTCAGATGTCCATATATATAATTTAGGTAATATGGCCAATTACTGGTACAACAACTGTGATGGACTATTGCCCCATCAAAAACAATCGCTTACACAAAATATTCTCTCACCTTAATGAGTTTATTTTGTTTCTGTAGTTCCCTACATAAACTTTCTAGTTTCCCCTTTGCCATGATTGCCTTGTTATGTTCAGACTGGAGTTGGTCTTTCTCTCTCGTTGTCTGAAGAAAAAGATTAACAAAATTATAATAAAGCACTCAAAGGATAAAAGCTAAACAATCGGCCATAATTTCAACAAAATGTTTGGCAATCATTATCACTTTTAATCTTGATTGATTATTGTTTTATGCCACATTCAGCGAATATTTCAATCCAAACTGAAACAGCATTTTAAAAAGGATTGGCCCCTTCCTTTGCTGAGAGGCCAGAATTTGCAGTGGTCTTTAGCCAGTTAGACCAGAGTACAAAATATCAATAATATCTCCCGTCTCTCTGGAACAAGCCATCTTTGCCTAAGTTCATCTTAATTGCCATGGCGACCAGTACTGGAGGTATTGTGTCGTCATGGTACTTAAGATCAACTTAAGTTAAGATCGCTTTGTGGAACAAGACCCAGGGGCCGGTTGCTCGAAGCAGTATTAAATTTAATCCTCTATTACATGTAGATGACGACATGACGTCACGGCATGTTGTAGGTCTATCTCTAACTCGGTATTAGCAATTTAATCTGGTGCTAATTGTCTGTCGAGCAACTGGCCACTGATCAATGGACCAGCTTGTTTGTTTGACATTGGGGTTTTTATGCATATTAAGAGCTATTTCACTCATATATGTATAAAGGAGTGCGAGCCCAATAGGTGAAGGAAACCACCCTGGCAAGAAAACAACGACATGACCGGACAATCACACAATGCACAACATAGATACCACCACAGATCTTCTTGTAGTGCATTAGATTTGAGCGTACCAGGGAAATAGGATGAGAACATTGAAATCAGTCTTTTTACCTGATGGATCAACACGGTTCTCGATGTAGATTTGATTTAAGTTATTTCAACAGACAGCAGAACAGCTGATGAAATTTTAACCAGCGATTTAATACATCATTAACAAGAGTTTTAGTAAACCCAACATACGCCCTCGTGGGGTGTTCGTGGGGTGACCAATGACCAATGAGCCATC
>JAVFBX010090375.1:0-16411 GCA_034783855.1 Mopalia kennerleyi | reverse complement strand
TTTATCGCCTTTGGAGGCAAGGTAAGAAAGGGAGAGAGGCTTAATGCGACGATCTTCTTTTCCGCCTTGCCTCGGGAGGATGCGTTCTCCTCTACTCGAGATCCGGGTACGTCGTTCAAACTCTAGAGCCGTGTTCTAAATTCCTGTCTTTCACAACAATATTTTGTGTTCACGTTGAGCGCAGTTGTAGGACCGGATGAAGGAATTGGCATATTTTAAATATCTGTTTATTCTAGAACAAGGAAGAATGTAAGGATACCCGGAAGGGGGTAGAATCGGGTAAAATATCGCAGATCAAGACGTGGCTCACAGGTCCTTATTCAATTAGCCACTGTTTCACACTGTCATAGGTACCAAATACGAAAAAACATTTTTGTCAATATATTTAATTAAGGCATTTTTTTTCGTAAATTGTTAGAATTGTTTATCGCAATATATCCACAAGATAACCTATGGTAAAGGCGTTTGTTATTGCGTCCACCAAGTCTTTTGTACAGGAAGACCTATTTTATCGAACGGAAGTCTTTGTGATCGATTAGTAGTCGTAAGATCTCCTTCAAATGTAAACATTGTCTGTGAGTATCGGTATTATACAAGCTGATTCATGAAGATAAAGGTGCACATGAATAGTGATTACACGGTGATGACAGAAAACTCCAATATGGAATTCCATAAAGCATGTGTTATGAATTGAAGATTGATTTAAAGATTAATCAATTTATTTGTTTATCAAGAGTGCTTTGGTCCAGCACATGAGCTATGTAGTAGGATAATATATGTTTTCATTCAGAGCGATGTGGTATATAGACAATTTTCAGCAACACTATTATAAACGGTAGGGACAAACGGATAAATGCAACAATTAACAGTCACAGACATGTTCGCTTGCGTAATGCTGGAGAAGAGTTCTATAAAAATATTAACTACTCGGTATAATGCTAGATTCTAATTTTTAAAAAGCATCATTTAATTCTCAACTTGAAAAGAAAACATTTGATATTAATTTTGATAATTTTCAGCTTGAAAAAGCAACGATTTTGATGAATGTGGATCGAAAATATCACGTCAGAATTAATTATAACATAATTGTATAGGTTGTATGTTATCTGTAACGTCAACTATTTGGCCACGTTCATCAGCCTCATCCTGTCACTGAATCTAACCTGGAGTCACAGGATATAGTCCCGGAGCTATATCCTGTGACCCACTTCTATACTGAGGTCGACAGGCGGAATCTAACCAGTGAGCAGGCGTCGGAGTAAGCTCAGTAGGCCGACACGTTAACCACGGAACCAGGACCAATTCAATGAAGACATAGCCTAATAGATAGCCGCATCAATGTGGGGGTCTGATACTAACATTCTGAGAAAGAAAAAATAAAACTGCACTCAACTTGCATTCATTTTAAAAGGTATAACTGGATGTTCACGAAATGTACATACATTGTGTTTGTATTACGCAGTATCCAAGCTTTCAATCCTGTATATTGTTTGGAGCTAGATTCTTTTCCATAAAAAACGCTAGTTAGAAAACTATTTTCTCCAAGATGGACTCAGCAATGACTGGGACATGGAATCCAACCGAATCCCATCGAAATGTACCTTCAAAGTCCTGCACTTATTATATATTTAATTGAAAGAGCTTTACTGTGTTTTTGTGTGGACACTGCTGTAGCAGAAAATATATGTTCATCAGCCCCACATAAAACATGTGGTTTCGCAGTACATTATACAAAACTTTTACAAAGACCATTTCTTGTCCAACGCCGAAATAACAAAAAATTATCAATTCATTAATTAAAATATTAAATAAGTAAAACCAAAAAGTAAATTCAACGAACTACTGCTACTGAAAGAGTTATTTATTCCACCTAACCAATTTATCATAGTGCCTTCAATCTGATATTTTAATCTATCGTCGACGGAATAGCTTCATCTGGTAAAAATCAATTATTTAGCTACCTGGAGAGCTGGAAGTCAGTCGTGTCAAATTCATACTTCATACTATTTGTTCCGGCATGGTTAGTACTTTGATCAGAACTGATCGCAGCGTGTAGTTTCACTGCATCAACGAACACATATTTCTAATTTAGTTTCCACGAAAGGGCGTTATGCAGTCAGTGTATACACTAAAGCCGAAACACTAAATCCCCATTGACAATCCACTAATATAAGAGCAATCAGTGCATATTAAAACGTCCCAAGTAGGTCTCAACAATCGTGAAGGACAAATGAATTCAAGTATAACTTCCTTATTCAGTCCAAACACAGGAACGAGTCCTATGCTTCTCCAAAACCAAGATAACAATCAAAAATGTTTAATGAAATCCTGGATTTCAACTTTGGAAGACTACAGTTTTTCAGGATAGCACACACCATAATTATGCAACAAAGCTTTATCTTAAACAAATGCTAGTAGAAAACATGTATACTGCCGTTCCACAACAACTAAAACCGCTTTTAAATGCATATAGCAATAGCCGTGAGTGACGTATTCAATCGAATTAAGTCGAAATTCAATCACATAAATAAATGCTTTCGTTTGAATGTGTCAGATATAGGATGTGAAAGAATTAATTTAAATAGTTTATCCTCAGTGCTTTTGATTTAATAAAGTACAGTTGTTAATGCATAGGTTGCTATTGAATCGCAATCACCTATTAAAAATAGCTATTACACTGATTCGATGATAACTGTATTCAGGGAGTCACGTTCCATTGTGGATCCTTACAACATCCACTAGTATATACACACTTACAATAACCTAAAGAGGATTTGTATGAGAATGAGAAGCAAAAATGGGGTAATGAATTTTCATTGAGTTAATTATCTAGTTTACTTCCTGGATTTATTAACTCTCTAACTTAGACAATTAGTGTTCTAAACAATAAATTCCTATACGGCAGGTATATAATAACACTATGAATGTTTGCCCTATTTTGTTACATTTTCTCCGAGTCACCTGTTTTTAAAAACAGGTGACAAAACTGCTTATTTTGTTTAGGTCTTATCCGACATTGGATATCTTCAGTGTAGTGTGAAAACATCATGGGGATTTAATTGTTCTCATCTAAGGCATAGACCTATCCTCTAAAGACCTCAAACTTATTTAGACATACAAGACCTTTATAGGAATCCCCTGACTTGATTTCTGCTACCACAATTTAGTAGAGAAGGGTGATCGTATGTTCATCTTATTTAAATGCATGTATGTATGTTTCTTTCTTATGGTTGGTAACACTTGTTTAAGTGTATTTCCGTTGTAAATCCGTTTTTGCAATGTGGCTTTGTACAAGAGGAAATCGTAAAGATCGCATGAAGCATCAGTAAATCTGAAGCCAAATGTGAACGTTCTTTATACATGGGCTACTATATGACGACCATCTGTTTGCTTAATTGGGGTACAACGTCTTACTAAAGGGAAGTTCACTTATGCGATGACCGATTGTCCACTTCACACTGTGCATTACTTAAATACGGTAGAAAACTTCCTAAAAACAAATCCCGTGATAGCCAAAGCCACATCGTGTAACTGCCTTAGTAAGCCGAAAGGTTCACCACTGAAGACATTCGTCATTTAAAACGTAAATCAACGGGATAATATATACAATTTATTTACAGAGAATAATCGCACTGTGTCGGTCAACTTTAAAATAAGCGAATCTTCTCAAGAATGATCTAGACACAGATAGGCCTATACCCCTTGTAACTAACACAGAAAAGTGTTGATATTGTCAACCATAGGTCACGCTTCTATATTCGTTGGGTGCATTGACATTTGTTTTCCCTAGATTTTAAAAAATATATTGATATCAGAACCCAGTATTACATTTCCATTATTCATGTACCTCATAGTACACTATTTTGATGTGTAGAAAAATAACAGTCCATTAAGCATATAAACATTGTATCTAAAATAGGATGCATTTATTTCCATATGTCTCTTGTTTCTTAAATTATTCAATGATTCCTCATGGGTACATTTTTATATTGATACAAATTGTGTTAATAGCATCTGTAACTCCTGGAGCCACCGGTGAAAGCCTTCATACATAGGCTACCATAGGACGACAACCTGTTTGTTTAATTGGTGTTGAACGTCGTACTTACGGTTATTCTACTTATGTGATGCCGGATGGTCCACTTCACACTGAGCAATAATTAAATACGGTGAAAAACCGGTTCGTAAAAAAAACATTCCCGCAATATCCGGATCCACATTGTGTAGACAGACGGACTAGAAACAGTGATAAGTAAGCTTAGTAGTCCGACAGAGCCACAGACGCCGACGATTTAAAACGTAAATCACAGTGACAATATATTTGCAGAATTTAATCGAACTACCATTTGATCAACAATGATCTGGAGTGATCAAGACACAGTTATACTTATTGAAAACACAGTATAGTGTTGATATTGTCAACCGAAGGTTGAGCTAACATATTCTTTAAGGACATACACTTTGTTCCGTTTTCCACATCATAATTTTTTAATAAAACTTACTGGCTATCATTAATGCGCAGTGGTTCCAGTATGGCGTTTTAATTATTCATGTACATCATCTTACGATATTTTAATATGTAGACAAACAAAAGTATATTTACTCTAAACCTTGCATGTAATATAACATGCCTTTATTCCCAAATATATATTAGCTATTAAATTAATCAATGATGCATCTTGGGTAAGCTGTTGTTGTTTCGCTACAGATTAACGTTATGTTACAGATACAGATTTACGTTATATGTTTGCAGCATTCTGGCCAGCTGAATATTACACGTAGTTATTAACTACTGTTAAACAGTATATGCCCTGATACACGTCTTTGAAATAAAATATATTAAATTATATACACATTATTGTTATTAAGCCAGATCTCATAGTTTAGATCGTGAGGAGCTTTCAGCGTAAAACGGACTACTGGAATGCATGAATCAATAACAAACACCTTCCATTAACTAAATACCAATTCTTCATCTGGTTAACACGCGACCTTATGAGGCCAGAGTGTAACGAGGACATCGGTTAATCTCACCGATCGTGACGGTCAAATTAAACCCGATCGAACCATAACACTCCCTCTTCTGGAAACCTAATCACAATACAATAACTGCAATTTATCTCTGATGAGTTTCAGTTTAAGAATTGTTTGAGCCCACAAGAATTAAAGCTATTTGACGAATAGTAGATAAATCGGTCTACATTAAACACAAGAAAGTAAAATTATTTTGATAAAAAGAATTCGCTGGGGTTAATTGAAAACGGTAGTAAATATGCTCATTAATTACCTTTTTTTGGTAGCAGAATTTCGTTGAAACAAGTTACAGTAATTGTGGCGATATCACGGTTAGGATCGAATTCGCACGCTGGAAAAGACCTGCACACAGGACACATAATTTCAATATTGGAGACAAATACGTCTAAGATTCTGCCATGACTATATCGAGACAGCTTGGTTACAATTTGCTAGTGGGATTTTTTTCTTTCGAGACCTTTAACTGGCACTGTATCAGAATTGCTGTGTTTCAACCTTGTTCCAGGATGAGGATATTCTGACTGAATGGAGATGGACAACGAGACAAACAAATCAGTTGTAGGTTTAAAAAAGGTTCCCGTTTATTTGTCGACATTTCATCCAATGCCCTTTACGGTTTGGTGGTGGGAGCTTCCCGTTACCTGTTCTTTTTGGGCTCAGATTTCTTGCTTGATTTTGCATGTAACATATTGCAATAAAATGTGGAGTCTCCTATTGTATCTTGTCGCAATGTGTTTTTGGTGACATTGAATGTAGTTGTATAGGGCTGGGAGTCTCGTTATCATCTAATTCATATCCGGGTACCTCGTTCAAACTCTAAGGCTGTGTGTTGAATTCCTATCTTTCACAGACATATTTTGTGTTAACGTTGAGCGCCGTTGTAGGACCGGAAGAGAGAATTGGTATCTTTTAACCTTTCTGTTTATTCTAGAACAAGAAAGAATGTAGGGGTACCCGGATGTGGATTGAATCGGGTGAAATATGGCAGATCACGACGTGGCTCACAGGTCCTTATTCAATTAGCCAATGTATGTATTTAACGAACTGCATCATGTGTTTCACCCTCGTAGGTTTAACACTGTCATTGATACCAAATACAAATTCTGTAAAAAAAAAAAATGTTTCCTTCAATATATTTAATTGAGGTAATTTTTGGTAAATTATTAGAATTATTTATCGCGATATATCCACAAGATAGCCAAATAAAGAGGTTTTGTTATTGCGTCCACCAGGAAGACCTTTTTTATCGAACGGAAGTCTCTGTGATCCATCAATTCTCATAAGAGTTCGTCCACATGTAAACATTATCAGTGAGTATCGGTATTATACATACCGATCCATGAAGATAAAACTGCATATGAATAGGGATTAAACCGTGATGACAGAAAACTCCAATATGGAATTACATAAAGCATGCGTTATTTATTGAAGATTACTTTAAAGATCAATCATTTTATTTGTTTATCAAGAGTGCTTTGGTCCAACACATGAGCTATGTAATTGGATAACATATGTTTTATAGCCATGTGGTATAGATTTGACCCCTTCTTACATGTACGTCAGAAAATCTTCAGCAACACTATTATAAACGGTGGAGGAAAATATGACAAGCGGATTGATGCAACAATTTACAGTCACATACAAAATTGGAATATTCAATCCACTTAGCGACAATCACGAACCAAAATAGTTCATGAGCTATGCAAAATGTTATTGCAGCTACACTATATGTATATTCAGACAACTTTTCACAAAATGTTCGCTTGCGTAATGCAGGAGAACAGCTAAACAAAAATATGAAGTAAACGGTATAATATTAGTTTCTAATTTTTAAAAAGCGTCATTTCCCATCATGAAAATAAAACATTTTTTGCAGAATCGATGCATTTAAACTTGAAAAAGCAACAATTTTGATGAACAGAAATCACCAATATCACGTCAGAATTGTTTACAACACAATTGTATATGTTGTATGTTATCTGTAACGTCAACCCTTTGGCTACGCTCACCCTGGCACTAAATCTAACGCGCAAACCACAGACTGGGATCTAACCCTAGATCTATCAGGACCTTGGGAATAAAATATCACCTTATCTTATAAAACGTTCTTTACCATTTAATCTTCCAGCACCATTTGTGTAATGTCTATCGGACAATCTATACAATCAATTATTAGTAGCTTCTGTATACATATATTCTGTATTCACCTTTCAGTTTTCCATTTGGTATCTCCTAGTCTTTGGCGAAGTGTTGGAGATTGTTGGATTAATCACAAACTGGCGCTCCCAGTGCTGTAGCAGAAATATATGTTCATCAGCCCCACATAACACATGTGGTACATTGTACAAAATTTTTACAAGACCATATCTTGTCCATGTCAGAAATAATAAAAATGACGAATTCATTAAATCAACTATTAAATAAGTAAAAACAAAAACTAATTTTAATGCAGTACGGCTACATAATGAGTTATTTATTCCACCAAACCAATTTATCATAGAAAGCTTTCAATCTGATATTTTAATCTATCGTCGACGGAATAGCTTCATCTGGAAAAAATCAATTATTTAGCTACCTGGGGAGCTGGAAGTCAGTCGTGTAAAATTCATACTTCATACTATTTGTTGAGAGCTGATCGCAGCGTGTAGTTTCACGCCTTGGCTATACTTCTATCAGCGAACACATATTTCTAATTTAGTTTCGATGAAAAGGCGTTATGCAGTCTGTGTATACACTAAAGTTGAAACCATAAATCCCCATGACAATCCACTAATATAAGAGTCATCAGTGCAGATTACACAGTCTCAAGTGGGTGTCAACAATCGTGAAGGACAAATGAATCAAAGATAACTTCTCTACTCAGTCCAAACACAGGAACGAGCTATACGCTTCTCCAAAACCAGGATAACAATCAAGAATGTCTTTTTATGAAATCCTGGATTTCAACTTTGGAAGACTACAGTTTTTCAGGATAGCACACACCATTATGATGCAACAAAGTTTTATCTTACACAAATACTCGTAACAATACATATATAGAAATACATGTATACTGCCGTTCTACAACCATTAAACCGCTTTTATATGCACATAGTGAGTGACGTGTTCAATTGGCTCAAGTCGAAGTCCAATTATCACATAAATCATGTTTAATAAATGCTTTCGTTTGAATGTGTCAGATATAAGATGTGAAAGAATTAATTTAAATAGTTTATCCTCAGTGCTTTTGATTTAATAAAGTACAGTTGTTAATGCATAGGTTGCTATTGAATCGCAATCACGTATTAAACAGGGAAGAAGAGTATGATTGAATAGAGCTATTACACTGGTGCGATGAGAACTGTATTCAGGGAGTCACGCTCCATTGTGGATCCCTACAGCATCCACTAGTATATCACTTACAATAACCTAAAGCGGATATTTAGGAGATGGAGAGGCAAAAAATTGGCTAATACAAATTGAATGGTCATTGATTGGCTTGAATAAACGCATGTATCAACTGTAAGTTAATTATCTAGTTTACTTTCTTAATAATAAATTCCAATACGGCAGGTAGATAATAATATTATAATAATTTGACCTATTTTGTTACAAAAACTCCGAGTCTTCATGTTCTTAAAAACAGTTCACAAAACTGAACATTTTCTTTGTTCCAATTCGACATTTGATATCTTCAGTGGTTTAGCGGCAACACATCATGGGGTTTAATTATTCTCAGCAAAGGCATAGACCTATTCTCCAAAGACTTCAAACTTATTTATACATACAAGGCCTTTATAGGCATTACCATATCCCATGACAAATGCTGTTACCGCAATATACTACAGAAGGGTGATCGCATGTATGTTTCATTGATTTTGTTGGTAATATTTGTTTAAGTGTATTTCCGTTATAGGACCGTTTTTGCAATGTGGCTGTGTTCATGGGAAACAAGGAGGAAATTGAAACACATGAAGCATCTGTACATCTGAAGCAACATGTCAACGCCCTTTATACATAGGCTTCCATAGGACGATCATCTGTTTGTTTAATTGGAATTTAACGTCGTACTAAAGGGTATTCCACTTATGCGATGACGAATTGTCCACTTCACAGTGCGCATTACTTAAATAAGGTGGAAAACCGGGAGAAAACTTCGTAAAAGCAACCCCCCGCGATAGCCATAACCACATCGTGTGAATCTCTTATATACCGGATGTTGACAATAGGTCGAGGTTATAAAAGTCCGTGAGTATGCTCAAGATGATATGTCATACACAGCTGAGTCGTGTTGGATAACCAAGGTTATAAAAAAAATTGATAACGCTTTCTGTGCTCAGCTGAGGACGAATCCTGAGCAAGCTCCGGACCATGCTCAAGACCGTACTCAACCGGACTGCCGAGTTGTTTTAATAATTAGATTAGACTTTTAAAGTCCTTTTCTCGATTTGATTTTGAAAATAAGACGTTAATTATGGCCAAAACATCTTATCAGTGTTAAACAAAATCGCCTCGAAGCAGTCGACAAAATCAGCGTAGTGCATTTTTACCTTCATTGACAAGAGAGTTCCACAACAGCGTGCTCAAGAGTCGGAATGTGCATTGATTTTGTACTCCGCTGAGTGCGTGCTTTTATTTTATAACCACCGAATGGGAGCACGACTCCGGGGAGCACGATCTCAAGAGTTTGAGCACAGACTCCGACTTGAGTATGCTCAAGTTTTTATAACATCGGCCCCAGGGATCGAACCCTTGAGCGTTACATCGAAATAGACTCAGTAGTTTACCACTGAAGACGTTCGCCATTTGAAACGTAAATCAAATGGACAGTACATAAACATTTATTTACAGAGAATAATCGCACTGGGTCGATCAATTTAAAAATAAACGAATCTTCTCAAGAATGATCTAGACACAGATATACCCCTTGTAACTAACACATTATGAAGTGTTGATATTGTCAACCAAAGGTCGAGTTTCTATATATATGGGCATCAGAATCAAAGACAACCGACGGTTCCAGTATTACCTTTCCATTATTCATGTACATCATCGTACACTATTTTGATGTGTAGATAAATAACAGTCCATTAACTATATAAACATTGTATCTAAATAGCATGCGTTTATTTCCAAATGTTTCTTGGCTCTTAAATTATTCAATGATGCCTCATGGGTAAATTTTTATATCCATAAAAATTAACACAGGTTCGTTGTCTATGTTTTATGACTAAAATCACCGTTGTATCAAATAAATGTTTGCTTCACATACTTACCATTATATGACTTGATACACGTCTATCAAGTAAAAGGTATTTAATTATATACGCATTATTGTTATTTAGCCAGACCTGACAGGTTAGATCATGAGCTTTCCGCGAAAAAACGGACTACTGGATTGCATGACTCAATAACAAACACCTTCAACTAACTATGTACCAATTTTCTATCTGGTTAACACGCGACCTTATGAGGCCAGAGTGTAACGAGGACATCGGTTAATTCCACCGATCGTGACGGTGAAATTAAACCCGATCTGACCATAAATCACTACCTTTTCTTGAAACCTAATCACAATACAATAACTGCAATTTATCTCCGACGAGTTCCTGTTTTCGTTGATTGTTTGAGCTGACAAGAATTATAGCTACTTTATGAGTATTCTATAAATCAGTATCCACTACAATTACCTTGATAGAAAATTTCGCTGGAGTAAATTATAAATGTTGTTAAAGATACTCATGAATTACCTTATGTGATAAAAGCACTAATTTTAAAAGGGAAGACAACTGTTTTTCTACCTAAACTTATTATTTTTATTGCATATTTGCAAAGACAAATATATGTATTGCACTTGAATTTTAACAGGCATAGCCGTTAATTAGTTAACTTAATAGGCGGGACTGACGTCATTGCTCGAAAACACGGTCGGTCACCAGTGTGTCCGTTTGCTTATGGATGCATTGGAAGGCATCTATTACAACATGGCGTACACACAAGCTTGGTCATCCAAGCGCAATGTTAATCTGTTGAATACGTATCAAAATAGCTATTTAAGTAACACATACGTTAAGCATTTTTTCAGTTGACATGCCGTTTTAAAAAATCCGGTTTTTAGTGCCAGGTTGATATGTATAAGCGGTTGTTTGTTATTGTTTCGCTTGGGGGAGGAATCCTCACTTTCGGCTTTATATGAAAGTATCCACCAGTGCGGGCAATAGGGGACAGCCATGACTAGATGATATAACTACGCTTTTTTAATTAAAGGGAAAGACAACTGTTTTCCGACCTAAACTTATTATTTGTATTGCATATTTTCAAAGACAAACATCTGTATTGCACTTGCATTCGATTAAGCATATCCGTTAATTAGTTAATTTAACAGGCGCGACTGACGTCATTGTCAAAAACAATTGTCTTTCCCTTTAAGTAAATTCAAAACGTAAGTTTATATATATAGCATGAATTATTCCAAACACTTAATGTGTTTATGTTCAGTTGACACACTAATCTTCGACTGTTTCGAGGTTTCTAGTGATTATACGGAAGTTATCTAGTACAATCGTTTAAGCATTTCAAAAATGAATACTTTAGCTAAAATCAGACAATTTGTTGATCACGTGAGAGTTGTTCGTTCTAAGATATACTGTACTAGACAAAATAAGACCCTGTCTCGGGAATTGTAGTTCGGGAATTGTAATTGAGAAGTATACATTTGTCTGTCTTTATTTGTCTGGCAAGTCTTAGTGGTGTTGGGTAAAATGGTTTCATTTTACTTCTTTGTCAAATACAACGAGCTTCTATGACCTGTACATGACCCCTTGGTTTGGACGTCTTGGTAAATGTTGAGCGGATCGAAATGGTTGTGTTGAAAAGGCGAAGTCAATGGGGATCGGTCATTTCATGAGATCTTATATAAAACAGGGTAACAACATAACAATGTAAAGGCACAGTCGGCCGGGCAAATTAGACAATTTGTTGACACTCGCAAAACCATAACATTTGAAGTTGTTTTCTCATAAAGTTGGAAAGTTAATCTTCCCCCAGTGCTAAGTAAAGACGGCAAAGCTGCTCCCAAACCAAACTCCTTTTGAACAAGAGGACCTGGTTACTGGAAATTTGCTTTGCGAAATAACCATTCCTAGCACGAGGAAGGCTTAAGAATGTGATCCAAGAAATTCCGCTATTTTCTTTTTAAAGTGTAAGTATACATATACATGTAAGTTTCATTTTTATCATTTAGAGCTCGTCGATTTTACCTTTGCACCATTGCACGATGACCGTATAAGGTCGGTTGCTTTACAGAGACTGAGTCAAACGAGCTGGAAAATTGATATGCAGTGTATGGATTTAGTTCTACGGCAAGTTATCCGGCTGCTTTCTATCAGTTTCCCCTGTGTCACCCGCAGACCAGATATTATCATGTATAACTAACTGACTGAGGTCATTAAACATCAAGTGCCAAATAGTCAATTACCCTTTGTAAAATAGTATAGATGCTGCCGCTATAACCCAATACGGAAGATAAATTATGTCTGGCTGTGTGACAAGTTTAATTTCACAATAAACTGATCCTTAAAGAATGAGTTATGATGACGTTTTGGATCTTTGCCGAACGACCACATAATACGTGAATTCAAAACGCCCATTCTTAGTTCTGGGTTAGTTTTGATAAAAAAAACGAACGCTCAACCTAACCCTAACGCTATCACACAGCACTTAAATGTACCACTCTTATATCGTCCACTTTGAACAAAACAACTGAAAGTATCTAGGTCTACAATTTCTGTTTGTTTGATTGAGGTTTAACGCCGTAATCAAGGGTATTTCACTTATATAACGGTGGACTATCCACAGTATACTGTTCCTATGGAAAACCGGATGAAATCTGGTAAATAAAATCATCCCTGCGATTGGCGGAACCACATCGTGTGACTCACTCAAATACCGAATGGTCGACAGGCGGACTCGAAACCTTGGACGGTACAGCTAGGATTAGTAAACAGAAACGTTAATCACTAAGCGGCAGCCGGGAGCAAATGGAGCCGTAGTTCCTGTTCATAACCATGCCAGTCCAGGAAGAGATATCTACAAAGATCGAACCAATATTCTGTACTATAGTCTTTAGGACTACTTATAGAATTTAGCATATGGCCATTGAGTTCTACACGTTCTACCTTCTACATTACAAACAACCTCATCCAGATTGTTTGTTTGATTGGGGTTAAATGTCGTACTCAAGACTATTTTACTTATTTACTTATATAACGACGAATTGTTTACTGCACACTGTTCCTTGCTTAAATAAGAAGGACACCGAGTGGAAATCTCGTAAAGACCAAGCCCGTGATTGCTGGAGCACCATCATACCTGACGGTCGACAAAGCATTGAGTGCAGCATTATTGTATCTTTAATGTGCTCATTAAGATTTGAGCTTACGTTGATCAAAATGATCAAACTATCTAAAACTACTTATCAGTTACTTTGACATGGTGCTCCTTGCACCTGCTGTATAATCGATTGAGAATGCTACAAATATGGTAAATTAATTTTTATTGATTCGATTCCTTGTGTAAGCCAGCATGCCGTCTTTTCTTTCTCTGGTTTTAAACAAAAGTATAATATAGTCGATTTGGTGTCCGAAAAAATAAAACTTAACCGTAGCCGGTTTTAAATCCACTCACCTCTGTTGCCATTTTAACATCTCCCATTGGCTCAGGTAATATCAACCGTCGAGGTAAATCCCCAAAATGGTTCAGTTAAAAAAGCCTTTAGTAACTAGGCATCTATAGAAGTGTAAAACTTTTTGGGTCACATAAAACCTCAACACCTTCACAATGTACACAAAACCAAGACTGGAAAATCACACCTGTTGTCGAAACAGTTATCCTGGTCTATCAAAAGATATATATACATTCATGTGGACAGGTAAAATGAACAGGCGAACAAGCTCTAAAGTTAACACGTTTCAATGCGCTAAACGAAGAGCGAAAACGAACGGGGGAACAATCTCTTAATTAAACACTTTTTATTACACTTAAATTATTTATTATGAAACCTGCATAACGCTGGCATAGAACAGAAGCTGATATGCCACGACTGACGCAATTGACTATCATCCTTGCACGTGTAAGTTACCTGTGCAACCCATGGATAAATTGCCTCAACATCTGTTAAATTATGAGTATGGTTTCACTTAAGCGTTGATTTGCTCGCTCCTGTATAACACACGTGACAAAATATCAATACGTAAACAATGCAGCTAGACTCGCAGTGCCTTCCTGTATCAACAAAATGACAACCATCGACGCTATTTTACTATACACGTGAAATCACAGAATTCGCATGTTCTACAATACTCATGATATAACAGTTTTCGCATGTTCCACTATACATATGAAATCCCAGATTTCGCATGAACTAATTTACACATCACAGTTTTCCCATGTTCTACCATACCCATGAAATCACAGCATTCGAATAACTTCCTAGATGGTTCTAAGCGACTAAACCCACAACCGTTGGAGGCCGGCACATTGTAATCCACAGATCAGCTGAAAATCTTGGAGAGGTAATCCACATATAATACTTATAATATAAGCACTGGGAACATAAATGAGTCACGCACGTCAAATAAGTTGTTGTTACATCCAGAATAGCAATTGTGCTTTAGCCACGTGCGCTTGACAGTGTGTTGCAGAATGTCGCTCTTGTATAGCGTGCGTGGAGCGAATACTGCTCGAGCGCTTTTCATTGATCTTGTCACACGCTGTAGTAATGTCTGTAAATTAGTGAATACCGCTGGATAACGGCATCGCGGAAAAACCACGTCGGTCCCAACCCGCCTTATAGATTATATGGATTTGTTGTGAGAGATCTCTTAAAGGGAACCCTTCAGTCGCGGAATATTGATACACTGGCGCTGCAGGGTACTGTAAGCTTTCGATTAAAAGGTCTGATTTTCAAAGGGAAATCTTACAACTGATAGTGTGTGCTTGTGTGTCTGGACCGCGCTTGCATTGCAGGATCCCTACGGATATGTCCCGCGCTCTTCGCAAAACAAATAAGTGATGATAAAAGTATGCGGCATGAAATGTAGTAGCTATTATGCAAACAAGACAAATCTATGAGTGTTTGATAACAATATTCAGTTATTACTGATGTAACTGCATCTCAATATCTCCTCAACACAAATTTGAAATGTGTGTCTTTTCTCAACAATGTTTGGCGAGATCAAAATAACGTCCTAGATCATCGATTGGCTAGTCAGGTGTCAGTATTCTCTGACTTTAAAGGGTTTCTACTCAATTTAATCGCTTTCGATAGTTCAGTAAGGGGTCAGACTGGCACCAGAAAAACTGCTCTGTCACAAGTGTTCTATGATGTTATAGAGCAATTATTGTTAATCAATATTTGGGTTTAAAATGTCTAATACAGCATGAAAACATAGTAGGATTTTAAAATTTCCTGACGTCGTTTGGCTCGGCTAGAGGCCAGTCTGTTCTGATATTGTCAGTAAGGCTGTCTTTCAAGCATTTCTGGACATTAATATGTGGTGTACCAATAATATGAACTTGTAAGTCAATTTGAATACAAGTAATATACGCATGTTGAGATACGGGATCAATGAGTAGATGAACAATAAGTCGATGTGCCGGAGGTCTTATCGTCTAAACACTCACCGATCACCGTAGTGGTAACAGACATAAAGTATGTGAAATATTAAGAAGGAAGGAGAGATCAAGAGATCATACTTGTCGGCGAGACCATTACTGAAGCCAACAGCCTTTAAAAGACACAAATAACCCAACGGATCATCGCTTAGGGTTTCCAACTGATTCCTAAGTGTCATTGGTGGTAAAAAAAAACAGGAAGTCGTAGTATCACATGTCACGTAATATTGACAACTTCATTCAATCAGTTTTCATACTTCCTTTTGTTTCAATCAGTTGCATCGTAATTGAGGTTTTCTGGCCAATGTCCTGTGTCACAAGCACAAGCGATTGGTTTGCGTGTATGATGTACGACTATTTCCAAGAACCATATTTGTCTTACATGCTATCTCAATCAACGGTAACACGTTATACTTCATTATCACTTATTATAATATTGAGCATCGAAAACAATATCACTGCCGTTAACAACTCCTATTAAGGATCGGCTCAATTCCGACCAGACCGTATCTTTTCTGGGAAATATGACTAAATCATGGACTACAGGAATTCAAACCCAGTGTGACCTTTGCAGCAAAGGCTAGTTTTATCTGTAAAAAAATATTTAATATAATATTCATCTTCTCTAGCCAAGGGTTTTATATCCGAGCAACTCTGCATTACAACCCTTGGCAGATAATTGATGTACAGCGAGTGTTTCAGCTACGCCACCTGGCGGATAAAA
>JAVFBX010090264.1:2619-16416 GCA_034783855.1 Mopalia kennerleyi | reverse complement strand
GTCAGGCCGATGTCTTTAACAGGGTATAAAGATCATTCTGCCGACACCAGGCTGATGTCTTTAACAGGGTATAAAAGTCATTCTGAAGACGACCGGTTGATGTCTTTAACTGGGTATAAAGTTCCTTCTGAGGGCGTCATGGTTGATGTCTTTAACCGGGTATAAAGATCGTTCTGAAGACGCCAGGTTGATGTCTTTAACAGTGTATGACGATCATTCTGAAGACGTCAGGCCGATGTCTTTAACAGGGTATAAAGATCATTCTGCCGACACCAGGCTGATGTCTTTAACAGGGTATAAAAGCCATTCTGAAGACGACAGGTTGGTGTCTTTAACAGGGTATTAAGATCATTCTGAAGACGGCCGGTTGATGTTTTTAACAGTGTATGAAGATCATTCTAGAGACGTCAGGTTGATGTCTTCATCAGTGTATGAAGATCCTTATGCTGGCGTCGTGTTGATGTCTTTGCCAGGGTATAAAGATCCTTCTGAAGAAATCGGCCAAATGTCTTCAGCAGGGTATAAATATCATTCTGAAGACGTCAGGTTGATGCCTTTACCAGGGTATAAAGACCCTTCTGTCAACGCCAGGTTGATGTCTTAAACAGGGTATAAAGATCCTGAAGACATCAGGTTGATGTCTTTAACAGGGTATAAAGATCCTTCTGAAGACGTCAGGTTGATGTCTTTAACAGGGTATAAAGATCCTTCTGAAGACGTTAGGTTGATGCCTTTACCAGGGTATAAAGATCCTTCTGAAGACGTCAGGTTGATGCCTTTAACAGTGTATGAAGATCATTATGCAGGCGTCAGGTTGATGTCTTCATCGGTGTATGAAGAGCATTCTGCAAACCTCAGGTGTACCAGATATAACGTTCATGTGTGTTTGATTAGCTCCCTGTTTTTGCGAAACAATATGAGGACCATACTTTAACATCTGGCCATAGCTTACTCCTGTTTAGATAGAACACTGGCCAATCGTACCAATTGTATACCTGTTGTTACTATAGCATTTCTGATGATGTATATGTGATATTGAAAGTTTCATTTATATGTAAAATAGCCGTTTGATCTTTCTGATGATCTCAAATTGCATCAATTTACATCAATAAATATAAGGTCAACAGAGTGAATCATTAAATATATTAACTTTCATATATCATGAAAATAGCAAGCCTGTTTATATCGAATTATATTATGATGAGAAAACATCTATATAAGAATTAACTGAGCCATTTTATTTTCCAAGAAGTCTTAGACCATTACTACTGTAGTGACCATTACGTGTTGATAACGGGAGAAACGTTAATTGATCTCAAAATCAATAACATTGATATTGGCATGGCATTTTCTATGAGTCACAGAGCTTCAGTATAGTGCTCACATAAAATATGACACACTTAAGAGTCTCGCTGCTCTTACTTAAACTGAGCAGACCATTTGGGTTCTGTTATTAGACAAATTCAGCATCAGTTTGGAGGATAAAATAAGTGGGCTTCAAATCGCTAATGCCTGATTAAGACGGGCTACAGGAAACACTTGACAGTATCAAGGGAGGTCAGTTTAGATAGAAGATGTAATGACAAATTTTCTGGGTAATTAATTACATGTCAATTCAAAACAAAGATGAGATACCGCTGGCAAATTGAGTTGGTTGGAGTGACAATCTACAGATGTCTTTCTTACAATACGCGTCCATTAAATGTGCTCTATGTTACTACTTTAGATGTTGAAGTTTCACAGAGCCCATGTTCTAAAGAGCTTTGCTAAAATACTCCAAATACATAAAGAGTTACTTGTAAAATGGGTAGATGGATGGATGGGTGGATGACAGATGCATGTCGCATTTGATTCCTACGCCTGTTAAGTAACCGGCTATAATGAGGACAGTGAGAACGACTACTAACTCTGAGGGTCGTGGGTTCGACTCCTGACGGGTTTCAACCTGCAAAACTTTTTGAACTAGAATCTGTTCAAACTAAGAAACTGTTATCCCAAAAGAACGAAAATAATGTAATTGAAACGACCACAACATCGCTATCCATGCGGAAATGTAAGGCAAATTGCGGCTTATGTAACCACATCAAATTAAATCATATTGGTTTTTGTCCACGTCGGTCTTGCTAATTTGTTGCTGTACTTTTATTCTTTATGTTAATGCAAACAGTTCTTCGTTTTTTGTTCAGTGGGTACTGAGCGATTATGTTAACCTGATGCAGTGGTGCTCTCGGAAACAAAACTGTTGTTACGTCTTTCATTTTGTGTGCGAATACGTATCTTATAGATATACAACGTGCAGCTGCTCCATAACAAATAAGGCCTGTCGCTGAATAACAAATAACATTGAATCCGCATGACCTAAGTAATAACCGCGGAAGACATTTTGAAGCGACTGTGGTTCTGACATGAAAATGGACGTCGAGTGGTCGTTTCATGGGTCGGTCTAACCCCAAATTGTTCAAGGAAAAAAATGAGATGGTTTAAGTCAGGATAAAGCCATGCAATTTTTATACAACGGAAGGTAAAGTGCAGAATCATGGTAGCGTTCTGCTATTTCTAAAGTAGCGTAGCTATGTTATGTCGCGGGTTTTGTGTCTTGTGACTGTTCTGTGCTGTATTCATGTGTCTTTTGACACCGGTCATGTCGTCTTGTGTCTTGTGACTGTTCTATGCTGTCTTCTTGTGTCTTTTGACACCTGTCGTGTCTGCTTGTGTTATGTGGCTGTCTTGTCATGTCGTCTTGTGTCTTGTGACTGTCCTGTCATGTCGTCTTGTGCCTTGTGAATGTCCTGTCGTGTTGTCTTGTGTCTGTCCTGTGCTGTCTTCTTGTGTCTTGTGACTGTCCTCTGCTGTCTTATTGTGCCTTTTGACACCTGTCGTGTCTGCCTGTGTTCGGTGGCTGTCTTGTCATGTCTTCTTGTGTCTTGTGACTGTCCTATGCTGTCTTCTTGTGTCTTTTGACACCTGTCGTGTCTGCTTGTGTTCTGTGGCGTCTTGTCATGTCTTCTTGTGACTTTGACTGTCCTGTCATGTTCTTCGTGTGTCCTGTGGCTGTCCTGTGATGTTCTTCATGTGACCTGTGACTGTCCTGCCTTGTTCTTCCTGTGCCTTGTGATTGTCTTGCCATGTCTTCTTGTGTTGTCAGTGATGTTGAGGTTGGTATTGTACACCCATTGGGCGTGATATGTTTGAAAAGTTAGTCCCATTGGCACTGCGATGTATGTTTGAACGCCCAAGATGCGTTTATCAGACTGACAATTTAACTCGGCGTGTAGGCCAGCCTTGAATCAATGCTTATTCGTCTCGAGTGACATATTATTGATGAGCATGCTGTACAACAGCGAGAGAGAACCGGGCTCTCTTATACAACATATTAAGGCCAAATAACAGATTTTAATTCTGCCAAATGTAAAACAGTGCAAAGACAATATTAAATATAAACGCTTGGGTTTTTTCTGCGTCTGGTCAGCAAACGTGTTTGGCAGTATCACAATCTAATTAATAGACAGCTGTATGGTAAAACCATTAAATCAATAGGATTAGAGACAGACAGAGATCGGAGGATGTTCTAAACTCGTCTGAGGCTTTCTGCGACATGAGACGCCAACCAACCCATATCGTATCTATACTAGAGCTTGAGTCGCTAACCAACCCATACCTCATTCCCTGATACCAGACACAGGCTCAGATTCAAATCGAAATAGTATTAACAAATATGTGAAAAATTACATAACATGGCTTGCCATAAGCTGCATGTTACGTATGGGTAGGCCATGTTTGTAACTTTTTTCAGAAATCAAATAAAAATAGTAGGCTACAATGTTAAAATACCAGTTAGTTCAAATATGAATATTTATTCTATACTAATCGAACATGTAATCAGAAACCCCCTAACAGGTGACTCAGATCATTGGACTTCATTGTGGATAGATGATCAATTGATTGATTTATTTATTTATTGATTGGTCGATTGATTCCTTCATTCATTAATAATTCATTCTTTCATTGATTCATTCATTAATAATTCATTCATTCATTGATTCATTAATTGCATTATGAATCAACATTACAGGATAGAAAATATTGTTATAACTCACGAACCTAATCAGTGATGGTGGGAATGGCGAGAATTTCCCTTTGTAGGTAACAATTCTAAAAGCGGCCATCTAGGGGGAGATTAAAGAATCCGATCAGATTCCATCACTCGGCACCTCTAAATGTTTGACAGAAACCGCTTCTGTAATCACTTCCCGAATTCAGACTACTTACCAGTTTAAATAAAGCGGTCGGGTTTCTGCTAACTATTGTCAAACGGTTCCTAAAAATAGGGGAAGTGGCTGGTCAAGCAAATTACACGTGTGAGCCAAAACGCTCAACATGTATTAACCTTGTTTTATAATAATAAATATTAGTAATTGGAACCAGACCATGAATGTGAAAGGGTACGGTCGGCTGAACATCAAGTCACGAACTCTTAGAATGTTTTACGCAGATTGTGATAATCTGTCTAGGTTTACTAGTGCCGTTTTCTGTAATTTCAACAACAATGGAAAACAAATTTGCCTTTACTGTTTTGAACATAAAAAGTCCCTTTCCTCAACTTTATCGTCCTTCTTTTTTGATAAACTAGAACTAACACCAGGGTGGAAAACCATATTACAGTAAGAACGGACGTCCTCCCCAACACTTCAGCTGGATCGAATAAAGGACATCAGTAAAGTGATCAGCGACTTTGCCATTTGTAACAGTTAATATCAATTATTTCTAAAATTATCTAGTACTAAACAGTGATAATATTGCCATAATGTACTGCTTCACAGTGATAATATTGTCATTATGCACTACTAAATAGTGATAATATTACTCGTTTTAGTGGCATTTAGAAGCAGTAGCAGTAACATAACACAATTCTATGGATTTCAACTTCTATATTTATTATCGGGCAACGTTTCAGTGGAGATACTAGCACCTTTCTCAAGCTTGATTTCGCGTTAATTTTACATGTTGTTAAACCCTTGAGGACGATCAAATTGCTAGCCTTTGTGTAGGCCCGATACTGATACTCCAAAGGAAACAACGCCACCATTTCACCCACCTGTAGGCGATGACATAAGGGAGACGGCCCCAGACCCAATTTAGCCCAATACCCTTTCTGCAGATACGTTTATGTATGGTATTTTTTGCTAAAATAAATTGTTCACAAAACAAAAGAAAATTTTAAACTGGTACTATTTATTTGAATAATTTCTATATTTCTACATTTATTTCTATCCAACATGTCAGATGCTGTTTTTGTCATACTGTTAAAGAAAATAATACAATAAAATGGCCCTAATCTGTTTACACGTGAAACCAAACTTCTTCTGGTCTGTCTTGTCTGTATTATCTATGTGTCTTATTTTTATAACCCCATATAGTACCTTTCTTGTTTGGAAAGACAGATGAAGACAGCTGGCAGAAAACCTGTGGCGAAAATAATCGAGAAAAGCGGACATATACTTGTTGTTGATTTATTTTGCCAACACTAACGCCAGAACATTATATAATAGATATATATCATAACCACAATATATCATAATCCTAATGTCTATTTGGAGTAAAGTCGGGTTATTATGGTGGAAACGTGATATGTTGGGAAAAAATAAATAAAATAAAAACGTCTATCACAAGTCTATAATATTCGTCATAGTCACAAAGATCGCATGTTATTATTTCTATTAAATCGACTTTATATTCCTATGCCGATTGTTCAGTAATTTGCTTGCTTTTACATACAAACATCAGCTAATAATTGACGTCAGAAATGAACAGCAAAATAACTCAGATAAAGGCTAAAAATAGTTCTAGCATGCGCTAAGAAAGATGGTCAAATAAGCCGAGTCAATGGAAACCAAGATTAAGCGGCATGTACAAGGCATCTTAACGAGGCTAAATTCCAATACCCTTATATTCAGGAATATCTAACAATTATAGGTTAAACTTGTTCAACTTAATTCCCCTGCCTATCCCTAGTTAACGTACGCTGGTATAACGACTAATGGGTGTATCGGTACAGTTAAATGCATATATACGTAAGTTGACAAAGTCAAAATGAATGAGATTTCTTGCTTTTAGTTGAAAGGTAAGCCAAAACGCATCTTTTGTGTGCGGAGGTATGTTTAACACCATACTATACAAGCCATAAAAGAGTGAGAAAAATTTCAATAAACTGATAATTGGCGGTAGAAGACGCGTCCATTGCGCTTAGGGAGACACGGAGCTGTTGTTAAGCCTAGTGGTTGACAATGAACAATTCAGTGTAAGTCTAAATAAGGAGGCCATACCTTCCTCGTCCGATGTTACGTCGTCTGCCCATGCTTCCATACTTTGACTCCATTAATACATTCCAAATGACAAAACGTACAAATCCCCTTCAAAAACTTCAGATCACCACGTTGAGAAATATAGCCCAGTTAACACGTATATGCCGATAATGCTGTAGAGCTAGGATGGACAATGTCACGTGACTCGGGAAACAGCAGTGTCGTAGTCAGCCTGAAAACAGCTATCCACAAGAATATCAATACCGCCTAGTTATGTTTCTGTATATCCAAAGCCTTGTGTTCAACTTGTATTGTCTGTTGTTAATGTTGAAAATAATTAGTAGCAGTTCACATATAACTCCAATGGTTATTCACTTCTTTGTTGTTGTTTTTTTTTCTATTTCAAAACAATATATTACAAAATAATAAAATCATTCTGTTAACGCCATAAAACAAGATAATAAATGTGCTTATTATTATTATTGCTCTGTAATTGTGTGTGAATTAGCTAATTGTATAACACGTTCAAATGTAAAAAATCTCCTTATTTGGATAATGCATTAAAAAGTCATTCAAGTTACCATGACAACGTTTCGGGCAAGGAAATAGAACGAGATACATCCTAATTGGCCCCATTGGCTTACATTTAAAACTGTTCATGGTTGCTGTAGACAATGCTGGATTGTAATGCGAATACAATTTTTTTTACTTTAATGCATTATCATTTATTAAATATGTAGTTTGATTATTAGATTTGTATTCTCGAATTGTGCCATACTTATTTACATCCAATTTTTCTTAAGTACACCCAGTCGCTATGATTACTGTAAGTGGTCTCATCAAGACATGTGTTAATCAATAACCCACACACATAGCTTCAGTTGGCCTAACACCAGTTGGAACACACAATCATATAGAAAACTTAAGATTTCATGAAAATCAATTAATTACTATGATTAATGAGAGTAAATGAGGAACTAAACACACAATATAACTGAGAGACTGGATTCACATAGAACAGTATTTGACGAAATGCACGTAATGAACCCTCACTAGTACTATTACTGCTTCATTAAAATCCAACAAAATAATATTCTATACACTTCTATGTAAATTTTTAGTACAAAACTTTCCGTTTTGTTATTGTTTGTCTGTTTAGGGTATGGGACTGGGAGTCGAGAGAAGAAACCATACTGCGAGACGTTCACCACCAGGACACGGTACAGGACTGGCAGTCGTAACATCATGTGAGACATTCAGAACCGGGACACAGTACCAGATTGGCAGTCGTTAGCTCCTGTGAAATATTCACGACCAGGACAGGGTACAGGACTGGCAGTCGTGAGTTCGTGTGAGACGTTAATGGCCAGGACATGGTACAGGGTTGTCAGTCGTTAGCTCTTGTGAAATATTCACGACCAGGACACGGTACAGGACTGGCAGTCGTGAGTTTCTGTGAGACGTTCTTGACCACGACACGGTACATGACTGACAGTCATTAGCTCCTATGAGACGTTCACAACCAGTACACGGTACATGACTGGCAGTCGCGAGTTTGTGTGAAATATTCACGACCAGCACACGGTCCAGGACTGGCAGTCGTGAGTTCGTGTGAGACGTTAATGCTTAGGATATGGTACAGGATATGGTCGTTAGCTCCTGTGAGACATTCACGACCAGGACACGGTACAAAACCGACAGTCGTGAGTTTCTGTGAAACGTTCAGGATCTGGACACTGTACAGAACCGGCAGTCGCGGGCTCCTGTGAGACCCACACGACCAGGACCCGGTGCAGAACTGGCAATCGTGAGTTTCCGTGAGACGTTCACGGCCAGGAAATGGTACAGGACTGGCAGTCGTGAAGAGTGGCTTTCATGTAAGACGTTCACGGCTAGGGCACGGCACAATTTAAACCCGTCAAAAGTTAACCCTTGAATATTAATTTCTTCCATACACATGGAGTCAACAATCACCCTTACTTTATCCTTATTTCGTGTGTCTGTTTGTTGATTTCACACTGATTGTTTGTTTGTTTGATTGGGGTTTAACGTATTACCCAACGGTATCCCACGTATATGTTGACTGATTGTCCAGTGTTCCTTGCCTAATGACGATGGAAAACCCGGGAGCAAACCTCGCACCCGAGGGTCGACAGACGGGCTCGATCTTGTGAAGATAAATTGGACTACGATTAGTAAGCACACGAGCTATCCACTAAGCCACGGTCGAATGACCGGTTTCACGTTGAAAATGTTGAAAAACAATTTGACCTGAAGTGTCTTGAAGACAAAATGTTGACTATCACTGGTTGATGCTGTAGATTTAGGGAAGAAAACGTCATGCAAGGCGAAATCCCGAATGTATACGAGATTTGGGAGGTAAACTATCTAAACCTAGTCACCTGTCCGTCAAATGGGATACGTTGAAGTATACGATATCTGTCAGAGTATTGTTTTCGTATCAGAAAGCCTGTTATAACTGTCATACATAGAACACGAAACAGCTGGTCACAGGTTTATATATCGTGAACCAATGCGCTGTATTCAATTGTATTGTCTTTTTAGGTCAACAGCTCAGAACTATAACCAGAATGCAACAGCTTAGTCTATTAACTAATGACTGGGACTGGTCAGTAGCCGCGGATACATTATCACTTTATTCATACATGTATAGATACTGGCCTAACTGACAAGCGGACCATGTGTAACTCCGAAATATCTACATTAATATTTAAGAACAATTGCGCGAAACAGATGCGCCCGGTGATGTTATCGAAGACGGATTTTTTGCCAGAACATGAAGCTCTGTGGAACTCAATGCCATGACAGTCTACTGGCGTGTAAGAAACCATTATGACCTCACACAATGTAACGACCGTTCATGTAGTATTTGTCGATCTTCTGGCTCCTATTTGATGTAAGCCCAGAGACTCCGTTGTGTATACATACTTCATATTACCGAAAATCTCGTACATTTCGCGAACTGCAACAAATAGGATTTGACGGACGGGTGGCTAGGTTTAGGAAGTTTATCATGCGATGTCCAATTCGCCTTACATGAACGTCACGCCCTCTGTTGTGCAATATTGGTTGCTATCATCATATGGAAATAATGTAATAACAGGTTTCAGAAACGTCTTTGCCGTCACTCGCCATTATCTTATCCAAAATATGATTTAATTACATTTTATCCAACTTAGCCGATGTCCACTCGTTATAAGAAACTAAGCGTCTCATAGCAGTTTGCATCCATGGAAGTGTAGGCCTAATAGATAATGGTCTTTATTTCAGATACAAAAGGTCCATATAAGTAAAACATCAACATAAAGATTTAAATACATAAAAAGACAGCAACGGTTGACTGTGTTGCCTATATAATTATCTGTACAATAATTTAATCCGCTTAATGGATTACAGATAATCTTTTGTATTTGTATTTTGTTTATTCACTAGAAACAGAATTGTACAGAGGGCAGAAATTATGTATAAAAAGTAAGTTCTGGAGGGAATAAAACCCCAGGGGGGGGGGGCGGGGGGCGGGGGGGCTTGATCTATCCCTGTAGAAGATGGAAGTTATTGACTACTGGTAAAAGTTATCCCGTATATAACCATATTTTAAAGTTTTCGTTGTGATTAGTGGTAAGTATATGTATATGTATACCGATAAAATACATTTCAAAAAGATAATTTTCCTCTGCCATGCCACACACACAATGAACCATGCCATAAATACAATCTACGATCAATGCATATAGCTGCTTTGATAACCGGCTGTAGATTATATTGGCTATAGCCAAATAATTATTCACCAATAACAGATTCGATGATTAACAACTGTTTTAATATACCCTTGCAATTAGACAAGAGATCCAATAATACATGATTAACTTTAATAGCGGTTTAAGTAACGGACTCGCTGATAAGTAGCTGTCCAAAGCAGATTTGATCAATAACAGCGTAATACAATTCCTATATAACGTGATACAGGTTAGTAGATATTAATTTTATAGCGGTCAAATCAATTCGACCAATGGAAACAGACAACGAGTCAATACATGACCATCAAAGGGTACAATATATACTTTAAGAAATAAAACATACTGATAGATAATGGTGCGAGAAGCCCCGATTATTGTATTTATGATATTGCCCATTGGTTCCATGTGCCCCAACTGTTCTGAAAGCCGCAACTTTGTGTAAAATGTTGCCCATGAGTTCCATGCGCCTAAAATTTGTTTTACATTTTGTCCATTAGTTTCATGTGCCTCAACTATTGCGCTACATGTTCCCCATTAGTTGTGTATGCCCCAACTATAGTGGCCCATGCTTCTTATTATCTCTGTGTGCCCTAACTATTGTGTCCCACGTTGCCTATTGGCTCTGAGAGCCACAATTATTGTGTCCCATGTTGCCCATTGGCTCTGTGTGCCACAATTATTGTGTCCCATGCTGCCCATGGGCTCTGTGTGCCACAATTATTGTGTCCCATGCTGCCCGTTAGCTCTAAATGTTTATTCCATGCTGCCCGTTAGCTCTGAAAGCACCTAATATGTGCCACATGTTACCCATGGCCACAGTTGTTTGTATCAAAAGCGTTGTAGTACAAAAGCGCAGTGGTAAATTTTTTCCTAGAAGTGAACAGTCTATAAAACATAAGTCTTATTGTACTTAATACATAGAACCACAAGTTCATATTAGCATTGTTTCCAAAATCGGCCCATTCTACTCCATGCCACGACCCTTGCTGCGGACTGGCGAATCGTCAGGGGAGGCAATTTCAGGACTGAATCGAATATGTGCTCGCCTAGTCGATTTGATCTGGCTCTATCTCGCGGAATTATGGGAGTTATCATAGAAATAGCCATATGTTGTGGACTGTGAGAATAGTTGTAACGAAAACTCAAATTTCTAACACAATCAAACTATTTGATTGTGAATGTTCGTGTTTAAATAATACGTACGAAAAAAATCCCCCAAAAAGTATAGATACCGTCGATCTCAACCATGGCAACAATAAAATAAACTAACAATAATATTCCGGCGAGGGTCGGAATCCTATAATCGAAAATGTACACGTCTTCGTTATGGCATCTTCCTATTGCAAGGGTCAAACTATGTAAGACGATACTTCCTCATTAGTATCCCTTGCTGCAATTCGAGACAAAAAAATCACGTGACAAAAATTTAATTGGACTATTGTAGAAATAAGCAGCCAATCAGAAAGTCGTTTACACATCAAAGTCTTCAACAAACAGGCGTGGCGCCACTGTCGATTAGCTTGTCTGTGATGATGTCAAGACTCGTTACAGGGAGTAAGATCGTGCGTGTATATTACATGTATAGCCTACCCTTGGTGTAGGCCAAAATACCGTTGTAAAACCATAGTATACCATGGTATACCACGGTACATTGGCCTCATTCAATGGTAAATCCGTGGTACACCATGGTATTCGTTATCCTGTGTTTAGACCGCGTCTTTCTTACTCTAAGAAAGTTTCAATCTGATTGGATGAGTTAAATAGATGTCATCAGAAAGTAGCTGTTGTGAACTCGAGTTAACTCAGGTATTACCGTGTATGGAGGCAAGGTAAGAAAGGAAGAGAGACTTAATGCGACGATCTTCTTTTCCGCCTTGCCTCGGGAAGATGCGTTATGGAGACGATCACTATTTTCACAATCTGCAGTTTCGGACTAAAATCCAACCGGCGCAAAACAGACGGTTGTACTGGGGATTGACTGTTCACAACTTACGCTCTACATCATTGTATTACTTATAATATAGTCGTGGGAAACAATGTAGTCTAAATTGTTGAATTCGGTTACATTTGGTTAATATACTTATGAGGTTCAACATCATACAGCTAGTACACTCATTGTACATACATTATGAAATATCCAATATTGACCAGTTCTGTTAGATGGTGTTATACGCCAGATACTATTCTGTGGAAATCTAGTGCGATTTGACCACGCCTTACATACATGACATTGAGTTGCAGTCCGAGTGGAAAAGCTATTTGATGGTTCCAAATAATACTGTTGATCAATTTACTAATAGAGCAAAATGAAACAGGATTAAAGCCCCTAATCTGTGTCTCGAAATGCTGGAGGAAGTTGTTAGAAATCATTATTTTAGATACATCAATTCCAATAAGAGAGCTTTGAAACGATCCATCAATATATATACAACAACAACAACAATTACAAATACCAGACAAGTGAATACCAGCCCCAAAAATCACAACACGTGCTCACTATGCAATCTAAGCTCCCTTGACTAGATTCGTGGATGGCTGGCGAAAAAATTCACTATTATAAGCCACTAATTGAAGATAAATGGTAATCAGCATGGTAAAGTATACAAAACAAGATTGTTTGTTTGGTTGGGGTTTAACGTCGTACTCAAGGGTATTTCACTTATATGACGACGGATTATCCACTTCACAATTTTCCTTGCCTTATTTCGGTGGAAAACCAATGGGAAACCTCGTAAAAACCACACCCGCGATTGCTAGAGCCACATCATGTGACACTCATGTACCTGATGGTTGACAACGGACTCGATCCCGTGAACAGTGAATTGGATTACGATTAAGAAGCGCACACGTTACCAGTAAGCCACGGTCACGCGCCTCAACTCCGAAGACAGAAAACGAATTCATTTGGACTCAACGGTTCGGTTTATCGATCAAACAATTATCAGGAGTGACTCCTGTGTGACGCCATTTTTCTCTCTCCTTAATAAAAGATTTAATTTCTTCGGTCAGTTACTTCCATTGACTACACAAATAATGGTAGTGTGTGCAAAAGGGTACAACATTGATTAGATGTGGATTGTCTACCGAATCCGAGTTTTGATCTCGGCATCGAAAACTGATGCAGAGCGATCACACGGTTCGGACTGTTCAAATGTTGTAGCTTACATGGGCTAGAAGATAGAAATCAGTATAACTGCACGTACGTGTACTATATGTATTGAGGACACACGGGCATTTAGTATGAGCGACACAAGCTGCCAACATAAAGCAACCTAAACTAGTTCACTGAAGGTAAAACCTGTTCGCAGTAACAGATGGGCTGTCGGTACAAACTCAGACTTTCACAAAACAGGTTAGAACAAAGTAAAACAATAAACGAGGTTCAACCTTGTCTCACAGAGCCGGTGACGGAGTATCAAGCACGGCTGGGAAGTACTTGATTGGCTAAATCAAGTGTTTGGTGAAATAATCGCCAATAACATTGCCTCACATGATAATAAAAAACACAACAGATTGAAAATTAAATAGCAACTATCAGTTTGTTTAAATATTGTTTAAAAGAGCGTTGTTAGGCAAAGGTATGAAGCTGGACTTTTTTATGTTCTGTTTTGTTTTGGGAGCGAATGTTTGGGGGAAAGAGGTGTGCGGGTGACTGGGTGGAAGGGGGGGATATGTTGGTTTGGGGGGGGGGGGGGAAACAACGAACAGACCAACCAACAAACCAAAACCAACAAGCA